>QYAP01000402.1:0-38567 GCA_003988905.1 Hymenotorrendiella dingleyae
AAATGATTTTATTATAATTATTTTAAAACAAGGTAAAAAGGGCGATTTTTGGTGTGTTTCGCTTAAGTGTGCGACGAGCTATGGCCCCAACTCTTACATGGATTTGTTTATGGGTTTTCTCGGATTTTCGTTGTTTTCTCTTTTGCGATATTCTAAACTTGGCTAATCACTACCATCTTCACACTTACTAACTTTTAACCTCCTCACACGGCCCCCCTTCTCAAAATTCAAACCATTTATAAACCACCAAGAACTTGCCAATTGCAAGTGATCAATCTTATTTACTACAACGCCTACAACACAACATAGCCCCATTTTCCACGGTAGTATGTGGGGTAAAGGTTTTATTGCATACTCGCCATCTTTTTTCTTGAGTCTTGAACAATTATGATGAAGCTAGAGAATATTGGGACAAATTGGGCTCCAAATACCCGGTTGAAACCACTGGATTTACTTTGTAGGTATCCAATAACGAAACGATTCATAGAAGTACGGTGAGTAATTGAATTATGGCGAATATCTTAACGAGGGCCTAGGGAAGAAATTTTTGAGAGCGAATCTTCGGATAGGAGTTTTCGGTAGTAATAAAAGTTTCGGTAACAACACCTCCCCATTATATCCTAAGATCCCGCCATCAATCCTCCGGACCTTAGTTGAAGATACCTTGGGCTTATGCGGTATTCAATTTGCCCTCCAACTTGTCAACGAGTTCTAAAAGATACCTGCGTGTTTTCCGAATCTCGGTCCTTGAGACGCGGTGTCCCATGGTTTGACGTTTTTCAAATTTTTTTGAGCTTGGCTCGTCCACCCGCTGCTTCTCCAAGTTTCGGGAGTTAAAAGTTTTGGGAGTTGAAACACCCGCGCTTCGGTACATGCAACTGGCTCTCGTTTGGTGTTGGCTACTGAGTTCTTCGCTCGGCGGGTTTGTGGCCATAATACCAGCAAAAACCACGTGCAAAACAATACTCTATACGCTGCGTATTTGAGCCGAACTTGAAAACATGGGATGAGAGTTTTTCTTGCGACTTTGGGTATATAGTATGGTAATTCGGAATTGAAACTGAGAATGTGGCTTTTGTGGAATTTGTTAATTTGGTGATGTTGTGGTTGTTGGTTTGGTGGAAAAGGTGGTATGAGGTTGTGTGTTGGGAGGGTGGTAGGGAGTAATGCAAGCAATAGGATAGTGAATGCATTGTGCAATGCCAGTGTGTTATTATGGCGCAGCGGTATAAAAAGCCGAAAGGGTTGAAGAAGTTGAATAGTGGAAAAGGATTTCATCGCCAACCTAAAGCGTGGGTGCGTGGTTTTCAGATGTTGATCTTGGTTAGACTGAAAGAGCAAGATACCGCTGTGATGGATTGACAATGTAAAAAATCTGCTAGTTAGTGCGTTATCACTTCCCCATATCATATTTTTGAGCCAGCGGAGTATAACAACTATAGATTTCTCGCCGACAAGCGTCGCATTTGTGTCTGTCTCACGAGATACTGCCAGGGAGAACTCATTTTGGCGGACTCGACATTATCTTGGAAGGATGCCCCGAACATGCCACAACAGGCGTCTACCAAAGTCAATCTGCCACGAGAGGATGACATAGACATTATTGACAAAACCAACATGGATCCGAGTGGAGGCCACAACACATTGAAGCACATGTTCGAATGGCTGGGCAAGAAGAAAAGAGTGATCATTGTCAATGCCGGTTCAATCCCACGAGATATGGAACAAGTTCCATTAATTACGCGGGCATCGATTGAGGCAGAGCGAAAAATCCTGGTGGTAGAATTCATTTCGGTGGTAGTCGAGCTTTCGGTAACAACTCCTTTGGCTTCTCTACCTTCTGAATCCCAAACGAACCTCCATGTCTCGTTCTCTGTTTTCCTTGCGACCTCGGAATTGCTAAGGATGTAACACCCCTTCGCTATTAAGCCAGGAAAGACACTTTGTGGCAGCTTCGGAAGCCGGGCAAGCGACTAGGGTATATGCCTCTACGTCAATGATCTCTAGTGATTTGACAAGATGTCGTTGAATATATATATTTGAGATATTCCACACATTGCTACTAAAGTTTTTAGCAGTTGAGACCTGCAAGCACTTTATTCTATTTTTGATCGAGTTAACTAAGTTGACAGTTACCATGGCCGTGAACAATTCCAGCACCAGCAATTTTACCTCGTAAAAGGAAAGGCATATTCACTGCAGGGATTCGGGAAAGTGTAACATCAGGTCATTTCTTGGTTGGGTTTTGGGGTATAAAAAGGACTGCAAGGGCTCGTCAATCTCTCATGATCAAGGACACCATCAATCAGTTCAAACCTGATGACACTTTACATCAACGGGTCACCATTATCCTTGGCGCTCCTATCATCTAAGGGAATGAGAGCGTAACTTAAATTTAAAATCGACAAGAATTATGAAGGATAGCTGGTAGCCGTTTTGATTTCAAGATATGAGTATACTGTCGTGAGGAGGGATTTCGGTGCTACAATACGTTTCGGTGGTACAAAACTTTTCGGTAACAACTCCTAGACCCCCAGATTTCGCTTTGGTTTACTTGACCTTCAGTTTCACCTCTTGCTTTGTTGCATGCATCAGGTTCTACACGCATGCGGCATGACTTTGAAGATGCTACATCAATTGCTCATGAATGCTCAATGCACGAACGTCTAGCAAGCGTCCTATAGTCTTTGTACTTAGCACATTGCAATGAAAGAAACCAAACCCCAGAGCTCGGCTTCTAAATATCGAGTAAAATAAGCACATATCTCATCTTATATACCATACCGTAGCAATTGATTTACAAGATCACCCCTTCTCTCTTATTATTCTAGAATCTTGAAGAGAAATGAGAGAGGGACGTCCGCTCTTAGGATTTCTTTCATTCTAATCTTTATTGTGTTGGGATATTTAAGGGAATTAAGGTGAGGGAAGGGGGGTTCAAGGTGAATGAGTGGCTTCTTCGTAATCTTGCAAATAGCTAAAGTAGCCGATTTCAAGATTTCTGCAAGTATGGTCATTGAGGCCCGCTCCCTGGGATGTTGGTGTTTTGAGTATTGTGTACTTGATCGACTTTGGAAGCTGCAAATGTTTGTTTACGACTAGCGGTTCATTCATTGAGCCCCTGGACCAACATACCGAAGAACCCCACCAAACCAGACTTTACAGCCAATCCACTTCCTTCCTCTCTCGCCTACCACCCCCTTAGTCGCACCCTCCCCAATATCTCCCTCTTCCACTCCCCTTTCCATCATCTCACCCACCATCTCAAACCCAGCTTTCCTCCCCTCCTCGATAACCTCCTCGATCTCGTGAGCATAACTCTCACCTTGGACTTTAACTTTAATCTTCATGCTTCTTTCATTCTTTTCCTCGCTACTCTCATTCCCCCTTTCATCGTCATAAAAATTAAACCCAGCCCGCGACCGCCGTCCCATTTCAGCATGCATATTAGTCAACAGTAGTAAACCTCCAGGTTGAAGGAGTTTGGAAACAGCGGCGAAGAATTGCGGGAGTGGGAGGTGTTCTAGGACTAGTGTGGCGAGAACCAATTCGGCTTTTGGGATTGGAAGTGAGGGAGTTGAAGGTGGTGGATTGGTGTCTAAGGCGTTGAAGACTGTGAAGCTAAGTTCTGGTCGCGGATGTGATGACGGGAGAGAGGAACAGTGCTGAGTACATCGGTCTTGTGCTATTGCGAGCATGGAGGGTGAGAGGTCGAGGGCGTTTATATGTGTTATTTGGAGCGAAGGAAGGGCGGAATTGGGATTGGTGTGGAGAAGGAGTTTTATGGTGTTGCGACCTGTGCCGCAGCCCAGTTCGGTGATGGTGATAGATCTTGGGCCGGAATTTGGTAAGTGGTCGGCGTGAGGAGAAGTGGGAGTTGTGGAAGTGAGGGTTGCAAAGGCCAGAGAAAGGAGAGCGGGAATCATGTGATCGTCGATGGATTGGAGGATGTTGCCATCCGTGTCGTAGGTCTGTGTATATTAGCTTTTTTGCTGGTGGGAAAGGGAGTGGGAGATCTACGTTTGCCCAGCGGTTGTAGAGATCAAGAGTTGAGACTGATTCAACTGGATGGGTTGAGGAGGGAGGAGACATCGTGACGTGGTTGTTAGGAAAAACAGAATAGATTTAGAAATTGGACTTGTAGATATCGGGAGTAAATAAGGGGAGTTCTTCTGCGCTTTATGTCAACTTGGCAAAAGTGTGCAGAGAGTTGTGGTGAATGGGATCGATCGGCGACGATGCAGATATCAGACGACTTCTAGTTGCGGAAGGGTCGAATTGACCGCATTGAGGAGTAGAAGGGTATCGCAATTCTTCGGGTGATTTATAACAGCGTAAACAGAGGAGAAACAGATGATGAAAAATGGAGAAGAAGCTCTTATATGTGAAAGTATGAAATAGGCAAGTGAAGTAATGTAGAAAGTGAATGACTCACTCTCGCGCCCTTTGGTAGTACGACAGCAAAACTTTCTTGGCTACATAAAGGTTCTCGAGAGCTCTGGAAAAACTCCGTTATTCACCTTGAACTTTCTAGTGAATGAAGCTGCTTGCACGCGAAGTTTCGCAATTGAAGTGACAACAAACCGCCATGCCAAACACGGGCCGATGCTTGCCAAAGTGGAACGTTCGGTTGGCCCTGGGGGACCATTACCGTGGGGCCGTCTTGCCTGAGCTCTGATATACAAATCTGCATTAGATGAAGAGTACAGGAGTATATCTTCACTTTTCATTGCCATAACATCTATTCCGCTTTGAGCGGAGCAAGCCGGCTGGCTCCCATAAAGTTGTTGAAGTTGAGACAGGATTGGAAATCAAACGAAGCGAAAGCAATCACCTGATGTGCCGATACTGTATGCAACCCCTATTCACGGCGTTCCTTGGCCGCCCCTTCCCCACGGCTGTCACGGCTGTCAACGCCAAAAAAAAGTTCCCAATCAAAACAAATGTAAACGATTGCACCACATTTAGCATTTCCCGCTCGGCACCAGCTGCCCATTTCTTTGAGCTTCATTCGTGTTCCACTTACATACCACTCCCTTCAATTGCGCAATCCCATCAACCGCTGGCCACTCTCTTTCAAACGAATTGTTGATTTCCGACTTCCCCGTCCTCCCGGCAACGGTGCGGAGCAAGGTGCATCGCAGCAGATCATCCCAACTAGGCCATTGCACGAGCCACTTCCAGTGACAAGTGACAAGCAGAGGCCAGGAGGCCTAAGAGTGGCAGACCTGAGCTAAGAGCCTCACGCCCCGTAAGGCATCCAGCTCGAGCTCCTCTTCGCCGTACAAGTTCGTCGTTCATCATCCAATTGTTTATTCCTCGAGTTGGCCTTTCTTCTGCGCCCGCGTCGGCATCCCATCCCGCTCCAATTCAACCACTCCAGTCTGTTCGCCTGTCCGCTGCCGCTGCACGCTTCACTCTAAATTCCTGCGTCTGCCAGGATTACCCACTGCGCTTCAAGAGAAAACCTTCGTTTTGCAGAAAGAATGCCTTCCGACGGCAAGTCCGGCGCGAATGGGCGCTTCCAATTGGATTTCACGCCTATCAATTTCTCCCTCACAGACGGCACCGATATTCCCCCTCCTCCAGTAGTCTTGCCGATTGAAGAGAAACCACCGCCACCAGCTCCAAAACCTCAGCTCACTACGAACACCGCCGTTGCGGCGAACAGGAATGGGTCAAACGGATCAATGCCTCCCCCGCCGGCACCGGTGAATGGCATGGCGAACAAACGCAATCGAATGAGCACCATGGAACCTCCACTGAGTCCGGCCTCGTCCAAAAAACCAAGCGGCATCCGCCGTTTTTTGTCGAGAAACTCGCTGAACCAAACATATGCGGACAACGGATACAATGGGACGGAGAACTTGGCCGGGGGAAATAGGCCGATCAGTCCTGCGAGCTTTTTGACTACGGCAACAGGACCAGAGGTGAAGACGAAGAGAGGTAGCAGTTGGTTCAGACGCCTGTCGAGTAACAATACTTCACGCACAAATATTACAAGCCCAGAACCCATGGACTGGGAACCCGTCAAGCCTGTTGTCAAGGGTCCGCCGCCACCAAGGCTTCCGGAGCTGAACCAATTGAAATCACGAATACCAGAGGACGATGAGGGAAGTTTGGGTGGAGAAGATCTATTCAAGAACATCAGATAGGAAGTTATTCTGCGGAGAGAGGATGCAACGCGGTTGTGGCTGGAAACAGACACGGTCTTCGACGCTGGCACGATTCACGAAGTTTGGAAATTGATGGGAGCAACCGTTACTATATAATTACGCCAATGGTTGCGAGGATTTGAGGAAAAAAGACTGTTAATACGAGATACCCGGCTCGGATTGAGCAAATCACGCTCTTTTCTTCGTTCTTATGGTTTGGGCTCTGTTTCTGGGGATTTGTTCTTGAATCGACGATTATTGGGTGGTTCTTTTTCTGCTGCCCCGGGGCGTGGTGATGCCTCTTCCTTGAGCTGGCACCGTTGGTAATAGTGGCTGATTTATTGGATTGCCATGGGAAAATATTGTTGGGATTCAGAAAATTCTTTTTGTCAATACTTGGTCTACTGGGGATTCAAGTTGCTTGGGATTGCTTTTGCCCTTTTTTTGTTTTATATCCCATTCTTGTACTTGTTCCCTTTTTGAAAATAGGGAGTCCATGGCAAGCGAATAAGTAATACTTTGGTTTATGCGTTTTGCTGAACCGTCTCGAGATATATGTATCTATCATGAATATGCCGTCTACCTAGGCAGGGGTTTAAGTGGATTTTAACGCCATGACAGCACCGTTTTCTGCCAGCAGAGTGACTAGATTCAAGTAATATACTCACTGCATACTTCCAGAACTTCTAGATCTTCCAAACATGCGCCACGAACTGTACATATCTGCAAGCCAAGTACATGCTACTGAGACTGGTATGAATATCCCACGTGAGACCCCTGTCATTTAAGCGACAAACCTGTCCCGCGAACGTCATCCGAGGTTCTATCTGTTGTATTTTACCCACCAAGTGGCCCACCCACCAAGTAATCAATCAACTTTTAATAAATCAACAACCACTAAATAAATTTTTTTTTCTAAAGATCCTATATAATATAGAATAGAAATAATCTATTCTACAAATTTATATAACTTAATCTCAAAAACTCATATAGATATTAAAATATTTAATAAATAAATATTAAATTAATTATTAATTATTTAGAATATATTTATAGAAACTAGTAAGTGCATATTATAGAGTATCTTTCAATTAGTAATAAAAAGTTCAGATTTATTTTTTATATATTTTTATAAGGTGGTTTTCTTAGGTTTTAATTATAAGGTCTTTAAATACCGGTATTTGGTGGAATTTTGCGGGGAAATTTGGTCAAGTCGGCCACTTGGTGGGTAAAATATTACATATCCAAACGTCTTTCCAACTCCATTCCAAGCTCCCAACTCGATCATCCACAATCGAATTTCCATAATGTCGTTTCCACGAGCTGTGCGGGCACAAGCTCCAGCTCTACCACGCGCATTGAAACCACGATACGCTCCAACCGTTTGTAGGAGATGGAAGTCTGGACCCTATGGATATACACAGGCGAAAGCTCTGGTGTATTCGAAATACGGCGATCCATCTGATGTCCTTTCGTAAGCACTCTATGCTAGCACTAGCACTCGCACTAGCGTATCTCTAGTCTTGATCTTAATTTGGAATGTAACTGACCTCGCTCTCAGCCTACACACCCACTCCATCTCCCCCTCCCTCCCCTCCACCCAAATCCTCCTCCGCACCCTCGCCGCCCCCATCAACCCCGCCGACATAAACCAAATCCAAGGCGTCTACCCCTCAAAACCACCCTTCACACCTCTGCTCGGCACCGCAGAACCCTCGGCGGTAGCTGGCAACGAAGGCTGCTTCGAGGTACAAGCCGTCGGCTCGTCTGTTAAAGGTCTACAAAAGGGCGACTGGGTCATTACTTCCAATACCGGTTTTGGAACCTGGAGAACACACGCCGTAGCCGAAGAAAAAGACGTCCTGAAAATCGAGAATAAAGACGGTTTAACGCCATTGCAAGTCGGCACTGTGTCAGTAAATCCATGCACCGCCTATCGCATGCTGAAGGACTTCCAAGATTTACAACCAGAGAAGGACTGGTTTATCCAAAATGGCGCAAATAGCGGCGTCGGTAGAGCCGCGATCCAACTTGGTCGCGAATGGGGAATCAATTCCATCAATGTCATCCGCGATCGCAAAACTCCGGACGAGACGGAAGCCTTACGACAAGAGTTGAAAGATCTAGGTGCCACGCAAGTAATCACAGAGAAAGAGCTCACAGACCGCAAAATCGTTGCGAACATCCGAGAATGGACAGCTCACCGAAACCTCAAACTCGGTCTTAACTGCGTCGGCGGTCCGCAAACTTTAGGTCTTACAAAAACGCTCTCGCCAGGCGCGCATCTGGTGACATACGGCGCAATGTCGAAACAACCCTTAAATGTCCCCACCGGTCTCCTGATTTTCAAGGATATCAAATTCCATGGGTTCTGGGTGTCGAGATGGACGGATGAACATCCAGAGGAGAAAAAGAGGACGGTGGATGATGTTTTGAGACTTACGAGGGAGGGGAAGTTTAAGGATGTGCCGTTTAATAAATGTGTTTGGGAGTGGGCGACGCCGGTGGAATCTTTGAGGGAGGCGGTAAGTGGGACGTTGGAAGGATTTAGGGGAGGGAAGGGCGTGTTGGTTTTTGGTGAGGATACGTAGGGAAGTGAGGAAAGGGAGGGGTGTGTATATTGAGATTTGTGTAGGAATATATGGGTATACCCTTTTGTGCTAGTAAGAATATTCGCTGCTGCCATAGCATCAACCACCTTACCCTTCCTCTCTTTACCCATCCCAATTTCCCTTCCTTAATTCATCTCCTCTTCTCTTCTTCCTTGCCTTCCCTCTTTCTATTACTCAAGTGCGAATTCCTCTCTCTTCCGGGGAAAAACCTATGTAGAGATATTAAACCATAACCAGATTTCTGGTTAAAAATCCCAGGGTAGCTACGGGGGAATAAGCTTAACTTTACACTAATAGAAAAACAGACTTGCTTGCGGTTTTAGGCTTTGGCGCTTCGTCAATAGGACTTCCCTTCTTATTTGATCTATATTCCAAGGTCGACATCTTATCTTAATCTACTTCCCCTCTTCCCTTATTCTCTCTCTCTTTTCTCTTTCCTCTTTCCTCTTTCCTCTTTCCCTCTCCCGCCCTCTACATACCTTTCAATCAAACTTAAATTCAAAAACAGGTATAGAAAAAAAAGAACCTCCTTAACCTTCTCCACTTCAACTGATACATAAAAACATCATATCGACCGATAACTATTCGGAAGCCCCTGAACCTTCCTTCGATGTGAAGGACATCAGGAGGTAAATTGAATATACATGAGACGAGATGGTAATTCCACATTGTGATATTCTATCACCCGATAACCCTTCGAAAACACCCTAAATCTCTCTTGAATTATATAGATATCAACAGGTAAAATAAATCTCAATGAAATGAGACGAGATGAGATGGTAATTCATTGCTAGAATTGGCAGTTTAAATAAGTAGGGGTTGATTGGTTGATTCAGATACATGTTATCCGATAATCGTTCGAAAGCACCCTGAATGTTTTTTTTTTCATTCGAGGGATATCAAGAGATGGATTGGGTATGGGTGGGACGAGATAGTGATTTCTTGGGTTTAAAAAATAGGTTTTGATTGATTACGAAATTGATTCAAATAATGCATATTAGTAGAAAATTGAATTGGAGTCTAGGAGCAGGGAAGAATGACGGTAGAGGTGGGGATTCAAGTTTATATAGGTACATTTGATGTAATGGGATTTATACACAGCACTTATAATACAACATCTACTAGCAAATAACAAGCGGGGTATATACCAGCACAAGCACTCTACCATACATACACTTTGACATCTTTCGTTCCTACTCAGACCCATCAACAAAAGTGCATCATCGAGTAGCAACACACGATGTAGCTCAGTCTGGTTGGGGTTTGAATCAGCCATCACTCCTCTCCGCCTTCAACACATCAAACAGTTACGCCATCCTCTTGGCGGAATCTCCTGTCCTTTGACACGCCGTTACGCCCGCCAAATCGGGTCTAAGAGATGGAGTATATACCGACTCGTCTCCTTCTCTTGTTATACACAGGTAGATAGATGTTCATGCATCAGGCCTTCCAATTTCGTAGCCCATACCCTCCGGAGGCACACAAATAGCTAGAGAGCAAGCTCACTCATCCTTCTGCCGAGCCTTCCACCAGTCTAGTGTATTCATCAACGCATCCTCTCTTTTTGACTTGCGGTAACGAACTCGGAGTTTGATGCTGTACCTGGTTATCTTCACATCTCCATCCTGCTTCACTTCCGTTTGTTGCCGAGGGCCGTTGAGAATATTCATCCACATCCGGAATGGTTTCGAGAGAGTGTCCATATCTTGAAGTGTCAGCCCACCCTCAGTGACGTACCGTATCAGACCATCACCCTCGCGTCTCTGCTTAATGATCGGTGTTTGCACGCCATGATTCTTCACTTCTAACAATCGCTGCAGATGGCGTGCAATACTAAGGATATAACTATCATCAGAATACTGTCCAATAATCTGCATGCCAACAGGCTTCGAGTCTTTGAGCTCTCGTACCCAAAATGGGACACTAATAGCGGGTAGTCCGGCAAGACTTGCTGGAACGGTAAAAACATCGTTCATGTAAGCATCCAGAGGGGTTTGCTCGGAAACTTCAGATAGCTTTGGCGCGTGATCTGGGGCTGTCGGACATAGGATGAAGTCGACTTGAGAGGGGCCTAGCTTATTGTCTAGCAATACCGACTCATCCATATCAGACAGGTCAAAGGTTTGAGGATCCCGAAGTGGATTTGGCATTGAAAAACAACGGTCAAAGTCTTGTTGGACAAGTCTTCGGACCTTCTGGGCCTTGATAAAGTAATTGTCGATAGCGTTAGAACTCAGGGTATAAGAGCCCAAGAGTATTCGCCGCTTGACTTCTTCGCCAAAACCGGCTCGTGTATCGGAATAAAGAACATCGCCAGCGCCATCGCTCAAAGGGCTACGAGTGCCGTATCTGACACCGTCGTATTTGGCGAGGTTAGAGGCTGCTTCGGCGGGAGCAATAACATAGTATGCAGAAAGTGCATGCTTTGTGTTGGGAAGAGAAATTGGTACAATTGTACACCCTCGCTCTTCAAATAGCTCCAACGCTTTTTGCCAAGCAAGTCGTACATCAGGGGCCAATTCCTCGATATTGTACTCAATAGGAACTCCAATCTTTGCTCCATAAGCAGAAGCACCTTTCTTGTAATGTCCTGCCTCCTTGGCCACTTCCCTACATCGTGCCAGAGTCGTTTCGGGTAGAGCAGATGGATCCCGTTCGTCGAGTTCTGTTTTGACAAATGTTTCGAACACGTCGTCAATAGACGTAGAAAATATGCCAACAGTATCGAGGGAATTTGCATAGGGAATCACCCCCCGACGTGAGAGCAGACCATAAGATGGTTTAAACCCTAGGATCCCCGTATATGCAGCCGGTAGCCTGACAGAGCCTCCTGTATCAGTCCCCAAAGCAATATCAGCAGCACCTTCCGCTACTGCCATTGCACTTCCTCCAGAACTTCCGCCAGCAGAATATTCTCCATTTCGAACAGGACCGAAGAATGAATTGATCGAATGAGAACCCATTCCAAACTCGTCAAGGTTTGTTTTACCATTAACTGACAATGTTCCAGTTTCTTGGAGGGTTTGCAACACGGTTGCCTCGAATGGACTTTCGTATGAGCTTAGCATCGCAGAGCCGCATGTTGTCGGGTTGGCAATTGTTGCTATATTATCTTTAACCGCCACGGATATAATCGCTAGGGATCGTTGCGCAGCTTCATTGGGATCCTCGCGGAGCTGGTACTTGGTCTTTCCTACTCGAATGTCAGCTACGTGCTAAGGAGGCATGTTTGCGGAGGAGAGAGTCAATGCTAACGTGATATCTTAGGTTGCTCAGGCAGAGAAACGAAGGCATTGGAAGATGTCGGGGACGAGAAAGCATCGCTCCTAGCTCTGGAGGCAGATGCGAAGGAAGCATATCGTCTCCATTGCGTGTCTGCGGCGATCCGTTTCGCAGCAGTCAACATAATGTGACAACGTATCAATTGGATTCGCAAAGTGCCGGCGGGGAGAGGTGTTGGTGGTCGATGTCAAAAGAAGTTCGCGATGCTTATCGAGATCAGCTCCCGATTGTTGCTGGGTGAACTCGAATCCATGTTTACATTCGCAACTTCCAACTTTACAGCTTCACAAACTCTACTCAAAAATCGGAAGCCCAACTGATCACAAAAATACGAACATACAATTACAGAATTTTACAGTTAATAAGTACACTATCTAATCATGGTACTCTTAACATCATCACAAGTCTCCGTCGCAATCTCCTCAGTCATAGGTACACCCCTCTCCCCAAACATCCAAACCCAAGAAACTGACTTTCCCTAGTTATCTCATTCACCTCCGCCCTCTTTTTCGCAGGCTATGTCCTACAACAAGCAACAGTCCGCGATCTCCGGGCAGCGATTAAACCCCAAATGATTCGTCCCCCACCAGAAATTCAATTGAATCTACCGCCCCAATTCCGAGACGAAGATCTAGACAAGAGAGGGCTGGTAGATGCAACGCCGATCGAGGTGGAGAAATTTGACGAAAGCTCACAGGGAGGAGTAGATGTGGAGGTAAAAAGATCAACGTCGGAGGAGAAAGTGGAAGAGGAAATTTTGAAAGTAGAGCGATCGCAGGAAGAGCAGAGGAGGAAGGAGAACTTTGTGGAGGAAGCACAAAAGACGCAGGACTTGATCGATATCGAGAATTTGCAAACTGCTGAGGATACCAGCCAGGAGACAATGCCAAAATCTACAGATGGCAAAGATGGAGAGACAGAGAAACCGCTCAGTAGAGCCGAAAGACGAAAGAAAATAAGAGAAGAGGTCTTGGCAGCTGGGGAAGGCGAAGGATTCAAGGGCTACAGACGAAGAATGTGGTGATCAGTTCGGATGATCACTTTGTACGGCATATAGGACGAATTGGAATTTCGAACCTTGGATTACGGGATGGCATATAGGGGGACCGGGGATGGGTTTCGACTTACTGGAGTTTGTGGGATAGAGTGTAAAAATACACATGGGAGACGGCGATGGTACAATGGATAGAGGACCGACGACATACGAAATCTGGTAGGAGGGAAGATTTGTGATTAAGATTTGTATATTACGATGATGATAATGAACGATAGGATATCCCATGGCCCAGCCACATTTTCCGACAAATACCCCGATTTGCGGTGTTCCCAATCCCAAACCAATTCTAAAGCTTTTTCTGCTGTCCAAACACAGACAGTGAACCTTTCCCAAACGCCATCAATTGTCCACTCATGTCCTTGTCCGATCAAGTGTATTTCCAATCTGTCCGCTAATATCAAAAATCCTATCCCAACCGTCCCAAGATCCATTGCCAATGGTAAGAACAAAACGATTATCGAACTCGACCCGAAGTCGTCCGATTGAGTCGTTCCCGGCGCGATCTCTCTTCCTCCCTCCTCATCTTCTCGCGGTTGACATTCTCAACCCAGTGTTCCGAAGGCTCGCCGTTCTTATATGATGCTCCATCAGAGTTGGAACCACCATGTTTGGCCTATATTGAAATTTCCATTAGTTGGGAGAACAAAAATTGTCATGTGAAAGAGACGTACAAGGCAGTGCGCGCAGCGATCACCAAATTTCGAGACTGTGTTGTGGCAGTTTATGGAGCCCTGCAATAGACCAGCAAGTGAGTTCTCGGGAACAAAATGGTGCCAATCAATACGTACATAGTAATTGGCACAATAGCAATTCATTTTTGCGATTATGGGATTTCGAAAAGTGCTTGAAAAATGCCAGAGTTTCGAGGGAGATATCGGGTTGTACACTGTACAAACAACCTTTTTGTCTTCTGAATATGTACTAGGTATATGTCGAAAACGGAAAATGGACTTGAGGTGATGCAATGCGGGATGGGATATATTAAAATAGAATTTTCGACAAAGAAGGAACTGCAAATCGAAAGGCCAAATGTGTGCCAGATCGACGAAGAGAAGGGCAGAATAAGTACCTGTGTATCCAATGGTAGAAACGTGCGTACGGAGAGCAAGGAACCGAAGGACCCAGCTCCATGTGCAATGCACAACTCGCGTGTTCAGACCAGGTAAACCTACTAGCATCCTGTACTGGGCGGCTGGCTGAAGAGGTGTCTTCCTTGTGACAAAGCCAAAATGAACCCGGCATCACTCGATGTCAACAAAGAGAAACGTAGACACGTTAGGGCAGGCGGGCGGGAGAACGCAACCGCTGCACTAGCAAACCTGTATCTTTCCTGTTCGTTCCACATATGCCTGGCAATCCATCCAGCTAGGTACAGCCCTCCAGGAACTAAAAAGAATTGGGGAAGCTTACTATTTTGCTACTTATATGTACTATGATAGGCAGGTGGTATTGATACATCAACTCGACAATCAATCCAGCTCTCAAACCAAACAAGACTACCTGACAACGTCTCCATGAAGAATCCATGATACGACTTTTTGATCTGATAGAGGAACCTATCAACCGGACCGCGAAAACCTTGGAAGGAAACATTCAATCGGTCCTTTCTTTCTCTCTTTCACTCATGAGCCGTCTTCTCCAATCGCTCATACACTCCACCCATACTCTCTACCGCGCCTACGAACCAATCCCAATTCTCTCTTTAGAATAGATCATGTACCAAGTCCCAAATCATACCCGCCGCTCCCCCATCCTCTCCATCAACAACACCCCACGCCCAATGCGTCACCTCAATCAACTCTCTCCCTCTCCCGCGACGTTGGAAGCAGCATAAGCTGGCGGGCCGAGCGCTGGTACGTCTCAGCTGCTACAGTAGCGCTTTCTGCACCCCATCGTTCACTCAAATTCTCCGAACGATGAGCTTAACAAAACGTCGTCCACTGGCCTGGACACCCAAAGTTAAGTTCTAGACCTCCTTGTAAGTACAGTAAGTAACACAATATCTCCGTACAGATCTCCAGATCTCGCACATCGCGGAAATATTCTCCGGTTCCCCCGCCACTCCCCCAATCCACTATGGCACCCACTATATCCCACCATCGCAGTTGCATCGCCCACAAACACCCAACCCACTCTTCTCCAAGAATCCAAAACTGGTCCTCGGCCCACCTAACCTTTTCACGTCAAACGAGGAAACCCCATTTTATTCTCTCACCAGTAACCTGAGGCCACATAGCGTGACGAGTTTCAGAAACGCCTTCAAGCAAAGTAACAGTAACTGGAAAGAGCACTCACACGACTAAGTCCAGTAAATCCACGGCCAACTCCCCATAACATCCCTACAAAAAACAAAACTTAATTCTCTCCCCTTCAAAAAACAAATCTTCATAGCCGTCTGTAAACAAACACGGTACCTGGGAAATTGACAAATAGTGCCAGGGAAAGTTTCATTCCAGGTCACATCATTTTTTGTGGAGTTGGCCTGCGTTCTAAAAAAAAAAAACACTGAACTGCAAAGGAGAATCAAGTTTTAAACATCGGATGTCACCATGGATGTTTCGCTTCCACTTCCACTTCTGTTGCGCGTCTTTTGAACCAGTGGAAAGAAAAAGTGCCGGGATATGCTCACTCGTTGGGACGCTAATTCCAAGGGCTGAGATGTGGTAGACAGCTGGACTGCATATAGCTATTGAGCTGGGCGCCCGTTGTCGTTTTGAAAAGTAGAGAGCACGAAAGACACATCGGTGA
This sequence comes from Hymenotorrendiella dingleyae, assembly GCA_003988905.1. Classification (NCBI taxonomy): domain Eukaryota; kingdom Fungi; phylum Ascomycota; class Leotiomycetes; order Helotiales; family Helotiaceae; genus Hymenotorrendiella; species Hymenotorrendiella dingleyae. The sequence goes on from QYAP01000402.1 coordinate 15,855, forward strand.
GAGAGATTCGAGGTAGCAGAGCTGACCAGAGAAGAATCAGATCAAGGTCGAAAAAGCAACAAGTCCAGAGATATTCGCTCTATTCGTATGGCTACAGGCAATTACAGAAAATGGTGTTGCCCCAGAAAAAAAAATCATCCCTTCAATACGCCGATCGCTTGAAGTGCCACTAATAAAGTCCCAAATATTCCACCCACGGGGCATCACAATTATCAATTCCGTCAAGCCGTTCTACCATTTCGTATGAGGACACAAGAGGTCCACCGTCCCAAGTATTAGTTATCGCGAGTCCTATCGTATGGCAACCACATGCATAAAGAGAACGTATCCAGCACTCGAACCGGAAGAGACAACACCATAGGGCAAATCAGAAATCCCGGAATATGCAAATTCTACAGGCGTGATATAGAAGAACTATAGCAGCGGAAGTGTACAAATCTGTTTTTTCTAATGCCGAGATGCTGTTTGATGGTATTGCTGATGATGTTCCGGTTGGGAAGGGGCTGGCATTGCGCTTTCTGGGCGCTTTCCTGGTGTGTTTTGTGACCAGAAATCAATGGCAGCCACAACATCTTCGCCTCGTTCGTCTTCATAAGCGTAGATTATCTGTCCATGTCAGCATGTTGGGCCATTTCATAGCGCGTTATAACTTACCTCTCGTGTACTTGTGTGAAGCATACGGATATTCTTGTGCGGTACGATGTGAACCGCGTTCGTGTCGATATTCCGGATTTCAATAAAGTTCGCTTCAAAAGCCAGGATCCAAGGACCCGACAGGGCGAAGCTTTGAGGTTGTCCTTCCCAGTCGATTCTCCAGTCTGGTCTCGCTCGCCAACCATTGCGGTTAACAAAGAACGAAAATTCCGAGTAATTGAGAAGGAACTCTCCATTGAGACGTTCAATGTGTATCGGTCTAACATTTTCTTTTCGAGCTACAAAGTCCAATGACGTATCGGCTTGGTCGAGGAGAGATTGTGTCTCAAGAGTTTCTAGAGAAACAACTTCGAAGCCTCTTGCGCATGCCACGCAGAGCTTGGATTTAAGGAAATGTATGGAGGAAGATTCGGTGGGGATATAGAACTCTTTGAACGCCTTGAGCTCATCTTGCCCACTATTGAACATCTTGAAACCCTTTTGCTTCTTTCCTTTGGACATGGCATCGTTCGGCTCAAACACCTTGATTGTAGTCGAAAGTGCAGAAGACTTGACACAACATACCAAGTGACGCCCCAGACATATACCGGTTCTGAAGAAATTGCAATGACTTTGAATTTTCTTTGGCCTCTTTGAAAGAGCGGGTTCGTTGGGATTCAAAGCCGAGAGAGGGTATGACAATAACGACTTCGCCGACAGCACTAGTAGCAGCTGGTACTCTTCCAGGACGTCGATTTGGGTCACAGATGTTGCTTCCAGGACTCGTATGGGCTTCGCATTTGGGTCTTTTGCCCTGCGATCGGAGACGAAGATGCCGGAGTCAGTTCCATAGATCAACTTGCGGCCACCATCGAACGGAGCAACACAGTTGACCTTGTTGGCAGCAGAGAAAAATCCGCTTGACAATATAGACCGATTGTAAAAGTCTCCGCGTTTTCGAAGTATCGCTTGTTGCGCGCCAATATACTCCATCCACTTATTCCTAGAGCCAGCAGTATTTGCGTACAAGCATAGCTCATAACCACCTTTTCCTATGTGTTTGAATGTGATGGGAAAGCCTTCTTTCTTGCTGCTGTCGTTCGTAGCAATTTTCGTACCGGGAATCAAGCTAGACGAAGGCCTCTTTACTACACCTAGTTTTGGTAATACTTCGTCCATTTCCTTGATTGACAAAAGCTCTAAAGGTATCGGTCTGCGATAAACCTTGACCTCTTCCTTTTTGCCAACAGTCTTTACCCGGACTAGAAGCATTGCGTGGTCAAAGAGGTATGCTTGAATTTCTGAGGGGTCTGTGGGTGACTTCTTGAGGGTGCCTTTATAAATCAATTCGCGCTTCTCGTCCGTCAGTTTCAAGTCCACACTCTCGTTAGGTCTAAATCGAAGCTGTTCGTGTAGGCGCTTGAGATTGAACCGATTTTCTGCCTTTCCGGATTCGGCATTGACTCTCGATAGAAGGTCTTTAATCATCTTCATAGCAACTGGAATATCGTCCTTGTCGGGGTTCCCAGGCTCTGTGTATTTGAGCACATTCTCAAGCAAAAGCGGATAACGGGCAAGACGTGTGGTTGGCTTCGTTAAATAACCATTGAGTTCAAGTTTCCTCGATTCCTTGCGTCGTTCCGTCTCGTCCACAAATTTGGAGAAGAAGGGGTTCAGCGATCGCTCATTTTCAAATTCAAACTTCCCCGCCAACTGGGTCGAACCGTAGACGATAAAAGGTTCAAATTGTGGGACGTATTCCAGGAAGATATCACCAACTGACTTGACAACAGGATGCTTTTTCTGTCGTTCAGTGAGTGACTCGGCAAATTTCGAGCTAACTCCGTGAATGCTGGGATTGTCGATAATGTTTGAAAATATGGTCCGGACCGTCTTTTCCTTACGAGATTCGGGAATTGGGGATGGAGAAGCAGCATTTGTTGAGCGCAAAGGTAAAATCCAGAAATCTCGTAAATATTCCAAATCCTTGACGAAATCTCTCTCAGTGTACATGATCTCGGAAATGACCTCCTGGCGTTTCTTTTCTCTCTCGTCAATGCTGTCGGCAATTTCTTTCGAGACGGTATTGATCCAAAGTTTCTGCTCGTCAGGTTCATCTACATCGTGCAAACTAGCCTCCGATTTCTCACTTCGAAGGCCTTGTTGTGGCTTCAAATTTAGTCTCGATTGCTGCTCCAGTCTTCGCGGGCATGCTATGGAGTAGCAAAGCTGATCTCTGGTGCAAGTTGGAGAGTAGCACTCCGTGAGAAGTACAAATACACCATTAACTTCAGGTGATTCATTGGGGTCATCCATCATCGTCTCTCGGAACTGGTACATCTCCACGGCGGAATCTCGAAGTCGGTGATCGTAGGTTACGTCGTGAAAGAACTTTTGGGCGTCTAGTGCTCTGCCCAGCAAAAGTGCCAGGTTTCTGTCGGTTGTTTTGATAATGTAGGAAATAATGTCAACTGCATCAGCACCACTGAATGCATTTTTATATGTCAGGTCGTTCTTCGTCCTGTCACCTACAGCGATTTTTTCCCTAAAACATTCGGCTACTCGTGATAATAAGGCAGGATATACCAAGGGAGCCTTCTGACGCCCTCCTCCAACACTGCTCACAGACTTGGCTACTGAAGGTCTATGATGAAGCGATTCTGATCGTTCTGATATTGTTGGTGCGATGGTTGACGCCATTGACATTGAGCGGCTCATGTCTCCTGCGGTCGTAGACGAGACCATGCTGGCTGTTCTTGTTGCAGTAGCTGGGCTTCGAGGACCTGGAATTGGAAAGGCTTGCGCTCCTTGCGCTTCCTGCGGGCCTGACGAGGTTCTTCTATTCGGTATCACACGTCCACTCATGGTTTGATGTTGGTCACGGTCCTGGGGGTAGCTTGTCATGGACATGGCCCGTTCATCCTGCCTCTCAGGGACTATGCGCCCCTGTGCCGTCGTCCGAGAAGCTTGTCCGTGGTATGGAGGTTGTCTGAATGCATTCGCAGGCGCTTGGCCCTGACCATATGTATTCTGAGGAGGAGGAGCTTGATACATATTGGGTCGGGAGATACTGGCCATCGATTGGGAGCGGTACGGGTCGGAATTCAGAGCGGGACCAGCTTGGTATCGTGGATTTGGAGGGAGACCTCTTTGAGGGGGGTATTGTTGTTGTTGAGGCGGGCCGCGCGGGTCGAGCCGCTGGGGTGATGGATATGGTCTTCGATCCTGGCGTATCTGCTGTGGCAAGTATTGAGGTTGAGGTTGCGATGGTACTTGGCCTGGCTGTGGCCCTCTTGGTGGATAACCATTTGACATCGATCTGCCACCACCATTTGGCATCCCACCTGGAGGGGGCGATGGGTAACCACCCTGTTGTGACCCGGGAGGGGGTTGTCGCGGCATCCCACCTGGCATACCAGGAGACTGCGAGCCCATGGTTTGTGTGCGGCCATTGATGCCACCATGAGGAGGTTGAATGGACGAGTTCATCGTTTGTGAGCGGGCAGCGCCGAAAATATTGGAGAAAGCAGCATCTCGCTGGTTGTATCCGCCATGGTTGGCGTATTCGTTGGGACGAGCCCCATTCGATCTGCCCTGCTGATAGTCCGCCATGGTGTGGTTCACAGCTGCTGTGGTAGTCAATGGTCAGCTTGCCTGTGTCTGCTTCGTCTTTTCTCGTCGCCAGACGTGAAGTTTTGCGATCTGCGATCGGCCTGGTACTTACGTCGTTACGAAGTCCCGGATTCACTCCTCGGCCTCAGGGTATGCAGTATGCAGCCCAACCCAGCCCAGTCTCTCCTTTCCGATAAGAAGTCGCCGTGTATTGAGGATGATGTCTTCGTCGCACTGCCCACACGAGCCGCTGCCCTGATCCGGTCGACGATATCGCCGTTGCGTGCGATAGCTCGCTCTCCTCTCCTCTCCTCCTGACGCTTTCTTCCCCTGCCCAGCCCTGCCCTTCACTCTTTGCACACAAGATGCGGGATCGCCGGTCCCTACTCTGATTGATAGTCGCGGAGGCACGATTTGGTTGCCAGGAGACACATTGAGGTGTCGTCGTTAATCGCGGGCGGCGTAATGATGGAGATGGTCTGTCGCAAGGAAGTGGAGGGAAAGCCAAGGTTCTTTTGCTGTCGTTCGCTAGAGGCTCGGATATTGATCAACCAAAAGCCGGCCGGCCTGGAGAACATTCACAGCGCAGCTCAGCCTCCACAATATCGCAGACTTCTCTGGAATGAATCTACTTAGTACTTGGTGAAGCTCAACAAGACTTCAGAAATACACATTTCTTGGCTCGCATATTTTGCTACCTGATGGTAAAACATCTAAATACATCTCATGAATATTTTTAGTTTGGCAGCACTCTGAGACGACAGTAGACCCGGGGAGAAAAGCGGCATGTAAACGGGCAGTTCAACGTCTCTCACTTATTTGGTGAATGGAGAACGGAAATAAAAAGCAACTTCCAATCGGCACCTACTCGTTCAAATTCACTGCCTTAAAATGCCTATCTAATTTATTTTCACTATTTAACATTCGATGACATAATAATGCATATTTCGTTTCACTCGTACTCCAAGAGTTGGGTTGCCGCTTTGCCAGTGCTCTGCTTGGAGACAGACGTTGGACCCGTAAATATTGCTTATGTAAGTTCACGTGGCCAAATGCTGGCGGAACAGCTGGAGGGCCGGCCGAGTGACTTCACGGTATTGACGACTCATGTTATCGTCGCGACTTCCAACGCCACAGAGTACATCCCACGACACAAGCCAGCTCAGCATTATCGACACCGAGCTGAAGTGATCATGGCAGAATCAGATTTGAGTCCCAAGTTTGCGCCATTCTTCGGAATGGTAAGTGCCCAAGCTCGAGGATGTTTTACGGCCCAAGACTAACAGCTACCCCCCTAGGCCGGCATTGGCTTTGCGATGATATTCGGATGTAGGCATATCACATCAGTGATAGTATGATGGCAGGGTGCTGATGGAAACCAGGTTTTGGAGCAGCATATGGCACCGCGAAGTCCGGTATTGGAATTGCAGGCGTGGGCACCTTCCGACCAGATCTTATCATGAAGGTACTTGGGTTCCATACATCAGTCTTGGGGGGGCCATTGCTAACACTGTTCTCTAGTCTCTTATTCCCGTCGTCATGTCTGGTATTATCGCAGTTTACTCGCTCGTCATCGCTGTGTTGATCGCTTCGGATATTGGACCCCCTCCTACACTCAACTACAGTCTTTTCAAGTACGACCTTACCCCCCAGGTAATCCGAAAAGGGCTAATTGTGTGACAGCGGATTTATGCATCTGGCATGTGGTCTTTCGGTTGGCTTGACTGGACTTGCAGCTGGTTATGCCATTGGTATCGTAGGAGATATGGGTGTCCGGTCGTATATGCTTCAATCGAGGATATTCGTGGGAATGGTCCTGATTCTGATTTTTGGAGAGGTCTTGGGTCTTTACGGGTATGTGAAACCTAAGTTTTCGACCTGGAAACTTACTAACTTCTCAGTCTCATTGTCGCCCTAATTTTGAACACGAAGTCTCGCGGCTAGAAAGTTAATATACGAAGGCGATCCGAGATCAAAAGGCGAATACCAACATGGAGGGGATGTGTGACGAATATTGTTCGACTACGGGAGGAAAGGTTAAACTGCATTGCCGGGCGTTTGGTTCCGTATAGAGGCAAGAGGAAACGATTGCCGACGTTGCAATTCGAATATATTGTACAAACTTTGCACGTTGCGTGGAGATGGCCATGATTGAAATTCATCGATGTTATGGGAAGACGTCCAAAGTTTTGAGTTGGGTCGGATGCTTCGACAAGTGTCATTCGTATAAATCGAGTTCCGTGGAGTCCGAAATTCATCTGTTTCCGTTACCAGTTAGTGCTTCGCGAGACCTTTGGGAGCAAGTAGAAAGAGCGAGGCGGTTTTGAGATTTCTCTGGGAAAATATTGTACTGTCTCTGTCTTACCTACATATCTTGAGGTCTGACGAAGTTGCCAGAGCATGCTTTTCTTGGTGCATGACATCGTTTATTTATCTTTTCTTTGCCATAAACATGCGCTGTTGGGTCTATATTCGGTTGAACATGATTTTTCTCGTGGCGGTGTCTCCTTTGCAAGTCTAGCTCTGAATGGCGACATATTTATAAAGCTCTCATTGGTTGCCTAGATCAGGTGTGTGATTCTCTCACGGCAATAAATTGGAGGATAATATTGATTGCAGCATTGATCTGGTTATTTGACAAATTGCTTCAATATTTCGCAAATCGTTCACGTCCTCATGTAGGCATGCAAAGTACTATTGGTCATTGATAATCAGAAGTGAAAACTTTACCTGGAGTAAAATCGTTCTAGCGGAAACCTGTACTGGGCTGCTAGCCTTATGTCCAGGACTCTGAGAACTCGCTTATGCGAAAGTGCTTGAGAGATTTCTCGGAGAGCTGTGATCGGTCTGCAAAGAAACAGAAGCATGGGACGAGAGTAAAGGCCGCTATTGCACCTATGCAATCCGGGGACGGTAAGAGACGAGATACCACTGGCACACGAGCTGGGCGGAGAACGAGAAGTAGCGGTAGGGTCTCTTCCAACTCTGTTCGCATCCATGAATGCCACCGCTACAGTACTCTGGCACCTTACAGTCAGTTCCCAAGGAAACAATCGGCGTTGCAATTCCTGTTCACACATTTAATTATTTCCTATGCGCTGGCAGCCAACTGTTACTGTTTCCTCATAACTTGTGTCACACTATGTCATCGCTCAAAAGCAAACTAAAGTGAAGTATTTGGAGTCTCAAATTCGTACCGAGGTACTATTCATAATCACTTCCAATATCGCCAATCTAAAGTGGAACTCTGCACAAAAACTTAAATTCAACCTCCCCCGAACTTCTCGTATGTGTGGGGCTGTTTAAGCTCGGACTCGTTGGTTATCTACTACATTTCGGATGGTCTGGAATAGGTAGGGTGATCCGAGAGGTACCTGGTATACGGAGTTCAGACTCTGTTGTCTTGAGGGTGAAAGGTCCGTTATCAAAGGGGTCTTCTATGAATGCTATTTTTTCGAGTTGTCGGGAATTGGTATGTGAGTGAGTTGCTTCATGAGGTCGGTATTTGGAGTGCAAGAGATAATGGCGAGCATTGCTAACTCTGAAAATAGTTGGCTGTCGTGTTCTGTATCTGGCATGCACAGATATGGTATTGGTTTTTTTGGTAGGTTGCCATACGATAATCTAATCTTACTAAAAGTCTGGCAGACCGAATGTCGAACTCTGGTGTTGGGTGGTTAGCTCTTCCAGTTATGATTTTCCTCGCCTTGTCGTTGCGCTTGATGATGGCGAAGTGGCTGCGATGTTATTCATCTGCCTGTTACGTCCATTAGCACAACATCTTTTCAGTAACATCTTCTGCAGGCTAGTTATTTCATCATTTTGCAGAAGTACTGTACTTCGGCGTCTGGGATACTCACCTCTGGTAACGACATTCACTGGTAAGTGACGATTCCAGAATCAACCTGACCCGGTTGATATCATCAATGGCCTCATCGGTACCGCACACTACCTTGAAGAAAGTCCTCTGCCTCGGTAGAGGCTTTCCAACTTCACCCCGCACGTTCAAGCTTCAAGGAAAAGCTTCAACTTGTGGAGAATATCAAAGTTATCGCCTCTTCCCTTCCTATATGCCAAGAAATAATCCTGTGGACGGCTATCTCCATTGAGTAAACTCGGTACCCCTTTCTGTGGCTCAGTCGGCCGAAGATACTCGAGTAGGCTTCGTTCAATTCCAAATCGGGAAACTGCCTTCAAGAGGTTGGTCAGCCAGATGAAATGATGTGGTGCATTTCCTTTTTAGCCATCTGTAGGCCGTTTCAGCCATAATCTTAAATGCGTTGTTCTCGAACAATTGAACGAGACGAGCGAGGCAACCCCGCGCTCCAACGGTCTTTTCCCATCCCAACGTCGGAGGATGAGCTTGATGTGTATGTTGCAAGTGTTGGAATTACCTAATACTTTCTGTACGAAGTTGCGCTTCAATTGGGTATATGAAAGAGGTCTTATTCTGTAAGAGCCAGGTGTTGTAGTTTTGTAATGGCCTTGTAAGTCCATCTCATTGTCGCATGGCTCTACATCCAAAATCGGACGCATTTAGCGAGGAACCTGGACATGATAAACTCTATGCTGACTGAATTAATTTGAATAATCGGTACCGATAAAGCGTTAAACAGAAAGTATCGGCGAGTACCGAGGACCGGGCCGTATATGGTCACAATTTTTGCCGCCCGAGTAGACAGCCGAATAACTTCCTTCCTAATCGGGAAGCCAAGGCCTTACAAATATCACATATCAATGCGAGGAACACCAGCACACCATTCATCCATCGTGGGAGGCTGTGGTTAATAAACCCGGCGCAATCCTGGGTTTAGACGGAGTACATGCTGCATGATGTGCCTTTCTCGGGTGGTACCTGATCGACCCATGGGTATTTACTTCGAATAGGAGAGCCGGAAGGTCGCGATACGAGTACGCATCGTGGGGTACCGCTGACACTTCCAGTATTCGGTCGCATTTCGCCACAGATAGGGATTGTTTGACCTCATGCAATTGGGCACAGTTCAGCAAAACAAAGCTCTGCACGCATCCGATGGTTAGGAAGCAATTGGACCAGAAACATAATGTCGAGATCCCTTCATTTAAATTACTAGACTTCCGACAAACGCCAGCAGCGCAAAAGAAACTACAATTTACACGCCAACCAATCAACGACGGCAACCATTAGTACAGCACACTAGATCACCAACCTTCTGGCTTCTCGCTTCCGTCCCGCATTTCGGACCTACATCTGTTACAGTACTATCGGCATCTACACACCACTGCCGTATCTCAGGAGGCTGTACCAGCCACATCCCACAGCCGCTTCTGCCCTATCTTGGTTGCAACGTTCTTCTTGTGTATCATTGGCCCCTTGCCACCGAGGACCTGGAGACCTTGCAATTCACTGCATTGATACGAGCCGGGAAAAGCTTGAAGTGTGGGCCAATGGAGATTCCGATGCTTGTATATTGCTTGTATATCTCCCCCTGTATGCATGGAAACATGCATGCTCGATTCGAGAATGTCAGCTACTGCAATTGTCGGAGGCTTTCAAGATCTTGATTCGACGTCAACCTCCAGCGATGGCATCAACCGGCCCCTAAAACAGTCTTAACAAAAGTCAAAAGTCCTTACTTATCTTAGCAGTGGTCACAACCGTTCATTGTGTTGCGTTCCATTCCTTGAACGTTAGATCCCGCAATGTTTAGACCGGCAATTACCCTCCTGGTCGCGGAACCATCAACAAGCGCGCTATGCCTTTGGGTCCCCTAAATCCTTTCATATGCCTTCCTATCTGGGGATTTGCTCCGAGGATGGCTACACAAAGCTCCAGCACAAGGCGAGAAATCTACATGTTTATGCCGTCATTCCTTCACAGTTAGGGTCTGATTGGTATTTTGACTGAGCCTCAGCCATGCGAGATATTTCTTATGTAGCAGGGACCGCTTCCAAACTCCACACTATTGTAGATCTTGAGCTTGTTGCCATTCACCCCATGCCATTCGCCTTGAGACAGGCTCCAGTTCTGGAAGCTGATTTGAAGGAAGGCAAACTCCTTCTCCGTCGGCTCTAGCATGTGGTCGAATAGCCCTCACAGCCCAATTAACAGGGCTTGGATATTACAATGTTCGCTGCGGCCCTAGAGGACCATGGTTCAAACTTCCGTTAGCCTCATTTCCATTCATTCACTTACAATGTAGAAGCGAGGCTTAGCGCGAGCAAACTTGTCAAGAGTGGCACTGCAATCAAATACCTCGAGACTCGAGTTGTATATAAAGCTCTTCAAGGTGCCCTTTGTTTTCTTGCTCTTCACCCTTCTCTCACACACCAACTTGTTAATCATAACCATAATACACCCTTCCGACCACAGCACTCTCTCTTCTCGTTTCAACATGCTTTCCGCACTCTCTCTTCTTGCTCTTGCCATTGCAGCTCAAGCAGCACCAACACCAGAGCCAGCTGTATCTGCAGATAGCAGCAACACGTTCACTACTACCGCAAAGCATAACCCAAACTATGTTCGCAATGGAACCGCGGCTTTACTCAGAGCATACGCCAAACACAACTTGTCTCCAACCCAAGAGGTCTCGGATGCATTCCTTTCTGAATTGAAGGGCAACATCAAGAAGCGTCAGGATGGTTCTGCAGAAGCATCTTCATCCAATGGAGTCGAGTACTTGGTCGAGACCGAAGTTGGTGGTCAAACCCTCAATTTGGACTTTGACACAGGAAGTGCAGATCTGTGAGTAACGTTCTTATCAACATTACACCAGTCCCAAGCTAATCTTCTATCAGGTGGGTATTCTCCAGCTTGTTGTCAACTTCCTCCAAAAGCGGCCACGCCATCTACAGCTCTTCAGCAAGCTCAACCTACAAGGCTTTGAAAGGCTATACCTGGGATATCTCGTACGCTGATGGCTCGGGAGCAAGTGGTGTTGTTGGCACTGACACTGTGACCATTGGTGGTACCACTGTCACTGGACAGGCCGTTGAGCTTGCCAACAGAGTATCTTCTGCTTTTGTTCAGGATACTTCTGATGGTTTAGTCGGTCTTGCGTTCAGCAGTATCAACACCGGTACACTCCTCTTCTAGAACACTTCAAATCTCAAGTATCCTAACGAATCTTAGTCTCCCCTAACCAACAACAAACCTTCTTCGACAACGCCCAAGACTCCCTCGACTCCCCCCTCTTCGCCGCCTACCTCCCCTTGAACGCCGATGGCGCCTACGACTTCGGCTTCATTGACTCCTCCCACTATTCTGGTTCAATCTCCTACGCCGATGTCGACTCTTCCAACGGATTCTGGGAATACCCATCCACCAGCTACAAAGTCGGCTCCACCACGCACTCCCTCCCAGGCGTCACCGGCATTTCCGACACCGGAACCACCCTCATCCTCGTCCAAGACTCTGCCGTTGCGGCATACTACGCCAAGGTATCTGGCTCGCAAAACTCGAACAGTGAAGGAGGATATGTGTTCCCATGTTCCGCTACCCTCCCAACCTTTTCTTTCAGAATTGGAACTTCGGATTACGCTACCATCTCTGGTGATCTCTTGAACTTCGGTCCAGTCGCGACCGGCAGCTCTACTTGCTTCGGCAGTCTACAGAGTGTGGGAAACAACCCCCAAAATATTTACGGAGATGTTTTCTTTAATGCTTACTACGGTATCTTTGATGCTTCTGGACCTTCGTTTGGATTCGCTCCTCTCGCTTAGACATAGAAAGCTTATTTTGTGTTTTGCGATTTTCAGGGAGATTTCTATTGGTGGTGCGGTTGGTGGATAACGGCCTTTTTTGATACATATGCATACTGGTGGTGGTCTGGGTGGCTCTCATATAATTGGTTTCTTTTGTACTTCGCTTCTTTTTGGAGATGAATTTTTGGCTGGTGGTTTGGAGCGAGAGATTTCGATGACTTGATGAGATTCTATGGGAGAATGGCAAAATGCATCGGGCGGTGGGTTAATGGATAGTTCGCTGAGATAAAACAGGAAGTAATGAAATATTGTAATTTTTAAATAACATTCTGCTGGCGCTGGGTTTGAAGTGATAGTACAGTAAGTTGAAGTCTGGTAGAGCGGCTGTTTGAGAGAGAAAGAGGTTATGAAATACATCCAGAAGAAAAGTGAATAGGTTATTCATATACTTGGAATAGAAATCTCCGGAATCGAATTTAAAGAATTCGTGGGGAAATCACTGGCTTATCACAACCTACCAACACCCTCTCGTTCCACCCTTTCGATTCTTAAACGCATTACCTACGCCATCATAATTCCAACCCCGGCAGGGGCTCATCTCCAATTTTCTTCTTCCCTTCTTTACGAAGCACAACCCTCCTCGCTTGAAGTTTCTTCACTAAGTGCCAGCCAAAACCCAGCAGTCGACATCCACGATCCCCATCCGCTAGTAGCATCTATTGCCTATTGCAACGCAGATATGCATGAACTTTGTTCTCGGAGTTTGGTAGCTCGATTTTGTTTTCGCCAATGCAGCTTTCGAGGTGATGGTTTTCTCTGGTGTGGAGTAGGTGCTAACGAATCTTGATAACTGAGAGCTGTGGTAGGGAGGAAGTCGGATGACGAGGAAGTTCTGTCGGTGCTGTACTGTAAATAGGAAACCGGGATATGAAAGGGGCTGTGTGGTAGTATTAAGTTGGAGATGGCTATGTTGGCGTTGTATTTGTCAGTATCCATTAGGATTCCAAGGGTGTTTGGTCTAAATTACTCGCGTTGATATTAGTTGGTTGGTTTTCGAATGTTCAATCTGGAGGGAAGGGTTAAGTCTGAGGAATGAAATAGATGTGAGAAAGTGCCAGCGAGCTATTACAAGAGGGAAAGCGCTAAGCGCTAATAGAAATTGAAAATCAGAAATCAGCGTTGACATCAAGGCTGTGTTTGTAAATCGAAAATGAACTTTGAAATATACTTACTACTTCTCACTTACTCTTCCTGCACTCAAATACGGTAACCCCAAAGCTGAAAAAGCACCAACACAACGAGAACCATTTCAAATCCCTTGAAATCCGGTTGAAAAATGCCAGCACTTGAACTCCTCCAATTTTCCTGAATATTTCAGTTTTCTCCGGATATATTATTGGCCTCTTTTTTTGTGTAGAAATGGTTAGTTATCAATAACAAGGGAAACACCAGGAAAAGGAAACTCGGGCTTGAAGATTGGACCGATTCCATGGAGCTGGAAAGCGGCGTAATACTGAAAGAAATTGGATTACTTGTTGCGAGAAAGAAAAGGAGCCTTGCTTGGTTTTCGAGGGGTGAGGTGTCGAGGTGTCGAGGTGTCGAGGTGTCGAGGAGGAAATGCAAATACCATTTTTCTTTGGTGCGATAGGGGGGACGATAAGGAACTGGGGTTTCTCGTTTGTTGGATCTGCCCGAAAACATAAATGCAAAAGGTAAACGTTCTTGATGATTTGCCCTTTGGGACTGTTCAAATGACAATTATGAAGCCCAATTTACTTAATAAGCAGACTAAAATAAACGGTCTCGAGAATTCCTTGAAGCTCGGTCCTCCTGTTCGCACCAATTCGCTCAAATGGGACGCCAACATGTCAAATAAACTCAAATAAACGGATACGCGAGCGCTGAGCCTCGGCTATCAAACGGTGCCCCGCTGACGTTTCCTATCATATGGCGTCTTCCCACGCCGCGATTGATTTGCATTTATCTGTGGGAGGCTTATTAACTATCATGCGTTGCAGACCACCAAGACCTCAGAAGCCAAGGTATTCTTGTGTATATAAATGAGGCGAGGCACCAAGGTAAGTGAAGTTGCCAAAATAGTGAGTCTTTGTTGTTAAGAGTACATCATCCCAAAAAGCTTATTCTACGTCATCGTTCGTTTCGAAAACTTGCGACACGCTGATCTACTGAAACCGTTCAAGCTCTCCTTCGCAACGAGAATATTCGCAAACAGCTATTCATTAGTGCGAACGTCTAGAAGAAGAGAAGGCACCATCTCGAAGTTCCACGACAACCCACGGAAGATATTTGGCACGCGACATCTGCTGCAGTGTTCAACGTCGGAGAAACCTACCGAACCGAAAGAAAGACACGCGCAGTACAACATGTCTGATAAACTTGTACCATCGGACCCGGAGAAGGTCATGGTGATTAGGGAGCTGGTTCCAGGCTCGGTCTCGACGTTGAGCGTGCCGTTTTTGAGGTTTGGGAAGATTAAGTTTGGGGGGAGGGCTACTGTTGGTATGTTTGCGATCCTCTGCTAGCGGTTTTCCAATCCTATCTCTCCGAATAGTTGCACAGCACCAAAAACATAAAGGGACACCGATGCTAACTTTGTATTCACAGTGCGTCTCCAATCCGGAAACCTCGCAGTCTTCTCCCCCGTCGCCCTCACGCCCTCCGTAACAACCCACCTCACCACCCTCGGAAAAACCGTCTCCTACATCATCGCCCCCGACCTCGAACACCACATCTTCCTCTCCCCCTGGGCCTCCGCCTATCCCACTGCGCACATCATCGCCCCCAAAGGCCTCAAGGAAAAACGCATCGAGCAGAACAAAACCGATCCTACGGGCGTCACCCTCCTCGATTTCAAAACCATCTTCACAAAAGAAAACAAACGCACCGTAAAAATAACCGAGGAATTCGACGCCGAGTTCGAATACGAATACATGGAATCCCATCCCAACAAAGAAATCGTATTCCACCACAAGCCATCCAAGGTTTTGATAGAAGCCGATCTCCTCTTCAACCTCCCAGCAACCGAACAATATAGTAAGACTGGCGAGGATGCGTCATCGGGATGGGCAACGAAAGCGTTTTTAGGTTTGCAGAATACGAAGGGGGAGGCTATGGGACAGAAGAGATTGTTGTGGTATTTGTTTAGTAAGGCGGATCGACCGAGTTTTGAGGATAGTATTAGGATGATTGATACGTGGGGCTTTGAGACGATGGTTCCGTGTCATGGGGATAGTATGGTGGGGGATGGGAAGCCGATTTTTGAGAAGGTTATGGGTTGGTTTTTGGAGGGGAAGCATGGGGAGAAGAAGTGAGGGATGAGTGTGGAGGGAGGGGACCGGCCTGGTTGGTGAATTAGGATGCGGTTTTGTAATATCAGATGTGGTGTGTATATCCGTTAATATCTTGCTTTATTTCGTTGGTGTAGGGACCTTGGCTTTTATATGTAGCTACTCTTCTTCCTTAGGAAACTGCCTATGTAAACAGAATGAAAATTATGATTTGCTCAATTTCGTTTGTAAAGGCAGAGCACGCTATTTTGCCTGGGTATCACAGATTCACTTTTACCTTCTCGCCATAACCGATCCCAAGTACTCACCACCTAATAACTGAACTATAATACAATATTTCCCTACCAGCTTTCCTACCCAATCTCGAACTCTTCCATACATATCTCATCCTAATTTTCCAACTCCAAAGTGCTAGCAATAACTGGTATCTGTAAAGCGCGGCCACCAATTCTTGGCCTCTCAAACCGCCGATCATTGACATCACCAAAGAAATGTACGAGGTCTAAGATTCAAAAAAATTAAAAATTCTGATATATTTAACTTATCACCCGTATTCGTATCTTTTACTTTCAATACAGTACCGGTACTACATTCTTCTCCGACTGCATCCACCGATTAGCGAAGCAAGCGAAGTTCCACCCCCTGATCCACTTTGGAGCTTGGACATGGAGAAAATCCCCAAAGTGGATCATATTCACCTCCTTTTTCAACCTCACATCCCCTCCTTTTCACTTCACCCCATTTGCACTTCCCTTCACCTTCACTTACACATCCTCTCATTTCCACATAACACTCTCTCAAAACCAATCATCAAAATTCAATTGTATTATATTCTCACATACATACTTTCCATCCCTCTCCCTCCTCATTCTCTCCATCTCAAGAGTACAAAATCCCCTTTCAAAAAACGCCTGCTCTCAAAAAAACACACCCCTATCGCACAATTCGTATATGGGTACCCCCGGTAACTCCTTCTCAAAGAAGACGCAAACGCCAGTTACCGGTCAGTGTGCGAAACAACATGACAACCCTCCCATCCTTTATTTCAACGCCCCTAACCTTCCAACCACAAATCCCTCCAAAATTAAACCTCAAATCGCTCTTCTCTTCAAAACCACCACATCCCCTCACCCCTCTCCCCTCTACCCAGGAACAGGATAATTCTTATACCCCAACCCCAGCAACCCCGCCCACTGCACCCCCCTCGCAATAACCCGATCCACCCCCTCCGCAATACCCTCACTCGTAAACTGCCTCAGCAACCCCGCTTCCCCTGGTCCCCTGTACTCGCGATGAAAGAACAGCTCATTCAACAAACTCCTCGTCGCATCATTAGCCTGAAGGAAGATTTGTTTCTCGATCATGGCATCGCGGAATTCGCCTAGGCAGAAGAGGATGAAGCAGTAGAAGAAGAAGTTGAGGAGTGTACGTAGGATAGGTGGACAGGGCTGTGATAGTGGATGTTGGAGTTTTTCCCAGTTCGTTAGGGGGCCTCGAGGCCATCCTCGGGGGGGTGTTGGAGGAGGTATAGTCTTGCTGCTGCTAGTGCTGCTACTCCCGGATTTGTTGCTGCCGGTGCTGCTAGGAGCAGGTCTGTTGGCGCCAGAGCTGATGTTTCGAGGACTACCCGGCTCACTATGTCCTATATCACCTTCGCTGGGCGCACGAGGTTCAGATCCAGCTAATCCCTCCCCACTATCGCCATCCACCCAATTTTCCTCATTCTCCTCTCCATCCTCTGCCGCATCCATTGCCATCATCTGTTGCGCTGGTGGATCAACAGCGTCTGAGCCAGCAAGCGATGGATCACTAGCAGCCGAACCAGGAGGCGACAAACCAGCACCCCCCTCATCCACAGCCGGCCTGATCAATCTTCTCAACGTCCCCACAACTCCCAAATTCACCCCCTTGCGACCAGCGTTCAATCCATGGGCGGCGAGGAGACCGACCGAGGTGAGATCATTTATCACAGCCCCAGGAATACAGGAGAGCAGGTTGTGATTGAGCCCAGAGCTTCTGTAGAGGGGAATTTGGGGAACTCCCCGAGAAGGGTTAACACTGCTCTCACTCCTCCAGGAAGAGGAGGAGGAAGAAGCGGATGGTGATGAAGGGGGATCTTCGGCGGAATTGCTGTCGCTACTCTGTTCACTTAGTAGTTTCGAAGGGGGTATCAAATCCAAGCCCATATCCGCGCGTGCCCGGGCTATCTGTTGTTGTATTGAGTTGTTCGCACTGGCAGTGTTCGCTTCCGCGACGGCCTGGTTGCGTTCTGCGTTGATGAGAACCGAGTCGGGGGTTTGGGAGCGGGCAGAGGGGCCAGGGGAGGCAGAGGCTGATTCTTTCTGCTTGGGCGGCGCTGGGGCTGCAGCTTTAGCAGCTTCAGCAGCTTTATTAGCTTCCTCTACCCTTTTCTCCAGTACTTCCTTCTCTCCCTTGAGGACATTGATGGCTATGAGTTGTTGTTGGAGTTTCGTGCGCTCTTTTCTCAATTGCTCGTCCAGCGTGTCTGCTTCGTCTTGGGTACTTCTCTCGATCTCCTTCCGCTTCTTCCTCTCTTGCTCGAGTACCGCTTGGACTTTCTGCAGCGCTTCCTCGAGGCTCTTCTTCTCGTCCTCGAGGCCTTTCAATATAGGCGCCACATTCGCGCGAGCTTTTGCGGCCTCACTCCTTATAATATCTTCTCGCATCTCCTTGGAATCTTTTGAAAGTTGAATGAATTCCCTGTTATCATGCGCCGCCTTCTCTCTGGCTTGGGCTAGCTTCTCGCGGGCGTCATTCGCCGCATGGCGCTCAGTTGTCAGCGCCGTTTGCGCCTCTCTCAATTCCCTTTGGTACTTTTTAACAGCTTTGTTCAGTTCATCGCATTTGTGTTGAGTGTCCGTGAGCTCCTTTTGGCTGTGAAAGTTCCCGTCGTCCCTTTCCCTTTCCAGCCGCCTGAGTTCTTTCTTCGACTCGTCGTCGGTCTGCTCCAACAGGGCTATTTTGTCTTCCAACTGCTGGACCAGATCGTTGGCATCATCTTTCTGCGTCGTTTCGTAGTCTTTTATCTCCTCGAGTTGGTCGTATGCTTCTCGAAGCTGTTTGTAGTTCATCTGGTTCAGATCCACGGTGTCGATCATCCGTTTGGGCGGCATGGTCGCGGTTGCGGGTGCGGGGTTAAGGTTGGATGCTCGGGTGGTCTCCGTATGGGCGGATCGTGGTATGCGGTATAGGCTGCGAGGTCAAGAATTTGTGCTGGTGTTGGCGCTGGTGCTAGTGCTAGTGCAGCAAGATTTGTGTTGCATCAGAGGGAGTCGGTTGTGTCCGAGGTTGATATTCTCTTGCTTTTTTGGAGGCGGGCCATTTCTGCCGCCTCGGAATGTCTTTGTTGCATTCTTTCGCCAGAGCCGCATGCGTCTCGAGGGATGATGCATATTCACCTGCGAATTGGCCGGAGCCGAGTGTGAAAGGCGTGTGAATGATTCTTTGTCGGGACTAACAGTGCATCGGAGGCGCAAACGGAAATGCAAGAAAGAAATTGATCCACGATCGAGGTCTGAACAACAGGATGTGTTCGGTTTTCTTTCTTTCTTTTGGTTTTTTCCCTCGCATGTCAGTGACAATCCCATTGTTGCGAATTCGTTTGCGTAGATTGAGTGCTTGGTGTCGCTTTTTTTTTTCTGCGCGCAAAGGAGAAGCGTTGGTTTTCTGAATAGTAGTATTTACAATCTCATTGTTGCGTATTTGTCTGTATGGATTGAACGCTCGGTGTCGCTTTTTTTTTTCTGCGTGCAAAAGGAGAATTCACTTTTTTCAACAGTATTTACAATATCGTTGTTGCGTATTTGTTTCCATTGATGAGTGCTTCGTGTTGCTATTTTCTGCCTGCGAAGAAGAGGTGCGCACTTCAGTGTAAGAAGACTTACCATTGCATTGTTCAGTGTTCTTTCCCTTTGCTATGCCCGATGAAATAGGGGGAAGCTGCTATGGTGTGTTCCTTCCTACGATTGAGGCTGCAACTGCATGGTACCTTCCCCTCGCCATCGAACTTTATGCAGTTAGACTTGGGCCAAGTGGTTCGCAGCTTCCCGTTTTACAGACTCAGTCAACACTCGTACCTGAGGAGACTCCTGCACTACAAATTTGTGTAACTCTTTCAAAAAGGAGAAGCAATCAATCCACCTGGTGCACCACGATTTTCATCCGACAAATTTGGTAGCTGAGTTCTTTGGTTCTATTGCTAGCAAGATTCATCCAACTCCTCGATCTCAAAAATTTGCTATGTAATAACATATCAACGATATGCTGAAAAACCGGTACTCCTTATTCCAATCGAAATACTCGAATTCAATGCACTCTCATACTGGGACCAGTTATGTAGAATAGAAGAGGAGGGGAGTATATTCGAGATTTGATGAGGGTTTTTTGGAAGTAATTCATGCAGTGAATGCTCATGATATGGAAGTTGAGTCTCTTTTTCGCTCACAGTTTTATCTCTTACTTTGCATTGCTGGTTCGACATTTAAGGTTTTGGACGTGCACTCTTCTGGCCAATGGATCAATGTGGTGGGCTGGATTTGACTCCATTTGACTCCATTTTCATAAGGATGGTATCATTTGGTTGGTCAAAATCGTGCACGTCCAAAACCTTAAATGTCGAACCAGCAATGCAAAGTAAGAGATATTGATACGATTTTATTCTTGGATAAGGATAGGTCATCTAATTGAGAACTCACTAGCACAAATACTCATCTACTCATCCATGTATCCATCTAACCATCCCCATTACCTGTATCCCCTCTAATCATCAAAAAACCCGCCCCAGAAACTACCTCCGCTACTATCTCTATCACGCCCGCCATACCTACTCTCATTCCCACTCCCAGCACCACCTTTCCCCTCAAAATCTTTAAACTGCCTGTACGACCTCTCACTCTCACTCTCTTCTTTCCCCTTTCCACCCTTTCCACCCTCCCCTTTTCCCTCTGGTGTTTTACTCCCGTTTCGCAATGCCTGCTCCCTCTGTATTCCTCTCTTCCGCATGTCTATATACGCATCCTCAAGCGCGTCAGTAACGAGATAGGCGGTTGTTCCATCACCCTTGTTATCGTTGTTGTTTTTTCGTTGGTGCTGGGAGCCGTGACTGTTACCTCTTCGATTGTTTCCGCGGCGGTCTCTTGAACTTCGGGAGCGGTGGTCGGTTTGATCTTGATCTTGCTCTTGGTTTTTGTCTTCTTGGTGGCTGGGCTCAGGGTTGGGCTTGGGTTTGTGGGATTCGTAGTTTGTGGATTGATTTGTCGATGTTGTATGTGTCGAGGTTGGATCAGGTTCAGGATGGTTTGTCGAGGCCTTCACATCCTTTCGTTCACTCGCCGCCTGATCATCGACACCCTCGCTCCAAATCATCCGCTTGACCCTGGCCCAAAACCGTTTTGATTGTTCACCAGCATCTCTGTCTTCCCTATCAAACATCCGTATAATATCCTCCTCCGGCACCCCTCTTCCCCGCAACTCTGTCAATATGAGCCCCTTGTAATTCTCCCATCTCCTCGTACATTCATCACTCTCCCAACCCTCCCTCCTCATCTCCTCTACCAAATCCAAACTCCGCTTATACGACTCTCGACACAACGTCACGGCTATCTCTTTTTGTGACATAGGCATTAACATTGACACCAGCCACTCTTTCTCCCAGTTAAGCTTCGCAGACGGGTCATCCTCCGTTGGGGACGTGGATGTTGAGTATTCGCGCTTCTGGGGCCCCGTCTTCATGTTCGTCCTATTCTTCGCTGCATCCTTGGTCGTCTTGTTCGCCTTTGCACTCTCCGAGAGGGCGTCGAATGCAAACCTTTTTAGCGGTTTCTTCTCCTCCGACAACTTCTCACCACTACCACCATCACCACCAGGTAAACCGGGCCACTCAGCACCTTTCTCATCAAAGAGCCATCTTATCATCTCCTCCGACTCCCCCTTCGCTCTCCACATCTTCCGAATTTCAACCTCTTCCTTCTCCCATAGATACCCACAATGTCTAAAAAAGTCCCGCCTCACTTCCTTTATCACATCCTTAACCCTCTGTCTCGTCTTTCTCCTTTTCCTTTGTATGAGAGTTATTATTCTCTCGGCCTCCTCAAGGCTAAACGTTCCATTTCTTTCCGCGCCATCTAACTTCGCCATCATCTCGGCCCACTCTTTCTTTTTTTCTTCCCACTTATATTCTTCCAACAACCTCTCTTCCATCGACTTTTCGCCTGTCCACCGTCCTTGTCGAATCGTAGTCGTGGAAAGGTATTTCGCGCAGGGTCGATTCGAGTTGGGAGAGCCAAGTCGTTGTGTCTTGCTAGCGTGGTTTCTGGGAATAAGTGTCGCGTATTGGCTCAAGATTTGAGGACGGCGGAGAATGGGGTTGACTGCACGAATTATTGGACTCATGGTGGTAGAGAGGACAAGTCATTGACTCGTTGTCAACAGCTTGTCGTTGCTATCGCGTACTTATGTAGGTACGTAGGTCCTCATTCCAATATTCCTATGCTCCCGCTTCATGCAAGGGGTTTGTGGCTCGATCTAGCCAATGAATTAGCCACCAACTGGTCAATTGGCCAGACGAAGTGAGTTTAAAGTCGGTGAGTTTAAAGTCGATAGGTCATAATCCGCACCCGAGATACGCGAGTGGTGGCGCTCCCGTTGTTTTAGTTTAATTCCCGCAGTACATTTAATCCACTCCTATAATTCATAACGCATCTACGATTGAATCAATACGTTACCCATATACGCATTAATTAGATCTGTCGTACTCAGTTGAGCTTATCGAAATTGACCTATTCATCGTGGTTGCACACAACATAAAATGCGCATCGAATATGCAAACGAGCCGCGTCCTCACGTGATTCTCCCCCTCTTACATTCAGGGCCACACGCTCTTTCTACTTACCTCCTACATGCCATACGGTATTGATTGGCTTAGAGCCCCCCCTCTCCCTTTTTTGACTTCATTTTGCTAGTTCACTACAGAGAATTGAGGTTAATGGGAAAATCTCAAGTCCCCTGGGGGCGGGGGCTGGCTCCTGATAGGGGTCTTTAAACAGGAATGGCTTCAATTTACTAGAGCGCAGCGAGCTCAGCCCTCACGGCAGTGGCCGCCGGAGGCAGAAGAGAATAAGAGAGAGAAGAAGATAAAGGTGGAGTTGTATGGTTATGCGGTTATTCTGAGCGGGTTACCCCTGGGATGGGGGTAAGCGAGATAAATATCCCCCTAAATTTCCAAAATCAAACCCCGCAAAGATTCTAGCGCTATTGCTGTAAGATACGTCAATAACGAATCGAAGTTAAAAAGCTTATTACGAATAAGTAAATACAATATACGAAAATTTCGTAGCCATGCGGGGTATAAGGTTATAACCTAATTCTGAACGGGTTATTATTATTATTATTATTATTATTATTATTATTATTATTATTATTATTATTATTATTATTATTATTATTATTATTATTATTA
>QYAP01000403.1:0-51371 GCA_003988905.1 Hymenotorrendiella dingleyae
TCTGTATCATAGTCTTAGCTTAGCACGTCTTCGTAGCCTTTGGGAGCTCCCGCCGATTAAATTCGTGCCAGACGTTAAATTTCAAACAACAACAACATTCATCCAAGTAAAATTCTGGTACACGATTCTCCTAGAGTGACATTGCAGAGAGGAGTGGTATTCGAGGGAGAAGCGTCATTCGATCTCTCGTTTTCTTATCCCAGAACTGACTGAATGTATTTGCATGCCAAATTGCAGGCGGGAATTTGACTACCGTATGATGCAAGAATGGTATACCCCACGGCAATTTCTTAAACATTTTAATGCCTGTTCAAATCTTTACGCGGAGCACCTAGGTAAACCAATCTGCACACGCATCAGGTGATCTGAGAACATTGGTCACATGATTCTCTCCGGCTAAAGCTCCAGGGGAGAATATCACCCAAGCTTCGATTTATTTAAGCGGGAATAGACGCACGAAGGGAACTTGTAATATGAAGAGCGTTGTAATCTGTAGGTTTTGCGCTCAAAAAAGCCCTGATATCTGTTGAATTTAAGGAATGCACTCATTCTATCATAGACGTATATTCTGTAACCGGTAACTCGATTCGCACACCGAAAAGATGGATGCACGAATTGAAATTTGACCGCGCTCACCGAAACTATGGAAATGCATCCTCCTGTATTACCTGCATACCATCCTGTACGCCACGTGATTCTACCTGGCGACATGGAAATTCGGGGTAGGACAGACACTGACACACTGTCAGACAGGGCGTACTCGAGTACGCCTGGTTTTTGAGAAGCCTTCTTCATCGGAAGCGATAGGATGATGAGAAATGTGAGCCTAGCCGCAAAACATTCAAAGTATCATCACCTATTGTTAACCAAATCAATTGATTCAATTGTTGAACGAAATGAAACAATAGTTATCAAATCGGATACTCTGATCTGCGGGGTAAAAATAATCTTGGGGTGGGCTAATTGTGGCATTTCGAGTACATAAATAGACGGAAAAGTTTAGTAGCAGAGCTGTCGATCCCCAATGTTGCTGGTTTCTAATAAGAGCCCTATAATTGGCGCATGTTGAGAGCTTCAAGCCACGGCCGCAGACCCAGCCTGGCTCTCGTAGCACCAGCCTGCATATGCAAAGCTGAAAAATTTTCCCTCGCATACAAAGGAATATAATTTTCAAAATATTATGCCAGAATGTTTCGGTTTTTGCGGGGTGAGTGCTCTCGATCCTCAAATTTCGATACTTTTTGCCCATTATCATCTGGTCCTTTTCGCGGTTTTATAGTTGTGTAGATGGGGGTCATCATTAACAATGCGCTTCTGTTTTTCAGCGCTCAGGGGGGAAGTAAATTGAGCCTCGGGGTTCGCCAAACCCCAGAATATTGTTTCGTCAGCCCGCAGACGGCTACATCGACAAGCTAGCCCCCAAATTGGCCTCAGCCTCATGTCAAGGTGAAAGTGCAATGCTGGTTAAATACATCCTATGTCCCATGTCTTAGTTGCAGTGAATGAGTTCTGCCTTGAACGTCCTCCAGCTTGAAACTTTGCCAAACATCCGCTCGAAAAATGCCTGACCCCACAGAACCCGCAAACAACAACGATCGAATTGGGCGCAAGAGGAAGAGAAACCAGCCTTTATCCAGCTCAGAGAATCTACGGCGGTTAGATGATGGCACATCACCCGCAGCCACGCAGGCGAAGAAGCGATTACGTCTTTTACGAGACGCCGTCCGTAAAGAAATCGAAAAAGAGCCTGACACATACGCTTATACCCCCCTCAAAGAGCTCCACGGAGAGGATATTCGGGTCCTGGTTATCGAACCTGGTAACGACGACGACCCAATCAGGTGCAGACTAGTACCAAGCGCATTGCCAAACTCCAAAAAATCGAACACAGGATCGGGCAAAGAATCGCACACAAAGGCGTATAGTTACACCGCTCTGTCATACTTCTGGGGCCAAGGCGATGCAATTCATGATATAACTCTCACGAGCTATAAAACTCCAACAGAACCCTTGGATGAACCGTCAAAGAAAGACAAGTTGCTTGGAGCTGTTGTACGGAAATGGCAAAATGGCAAAAATGGGTATGATAGCGGCATCCTCCATGTTAGAGCAAATCTTTACGTTGCTCTGAAAAGATTCAGGAAAAAGAGCAAGCCAACAAGAATGTGGATAGATGCTTTGTGTATCGATCAGGAAAATGACCAAGAGCGATCTGCACAAGTCAAAAAGATGCATGAGCTGTATATGCATGCTAAAAGAGTGTGCGTTTGGTTGGGCGATGGGAGTAGTCGGCTACCAGATCCAAAGCCTTGCTTTAAATTTCTACGGAAGATTTTGGATTTAAAGGGGCTGGAGGGTATATTGGACGAGCTCGCAAAGGATGAAGCCATGGCCGAACAAGCCCATAGCGTTGTTCGTCTTATGTGCAATAAATGGTTCAGTCGCCGTTGGGTGATACAAGAGCTGGCTCTAGCTCGGAAAGCCGAAGTAGTCTATGGGAAGGAAAGGATGCTCTGGTCGGACTTCGCAGACGCCATCGCCATCTTCATCAAAAGCCAAGAACGTATTAATCCAGTACTTTCAAAGAAGCTCAAGGAGACAGCAGCGTCGGTAATGGAAACTTCTTCTGCAGATGGAGTCGAGAACTTAGGTGCCAATGCGCTTGTGGATTTCACCAACAACTTTTTCCGGCGAGATATGGATGGCAACATACAGCAACGCATGATGACCTTGGAGGTCTTGATTTCCAATTTATTGGCCTTCGAAGCAACCGACCCCAGAGATACCATATATGCTGTTCTATCTCTCGCTAAAGATACCCCTATCAACTCGCCTGGAACCAATCAGACCTTGGATCTGGACAAAAGACTTGTACCGGACTACAAGAAGAAATGTCTACTCGATGTGTACACGGACTTCATCGAATATTGTGTTGAAAAGTCTCAATCGCTTGATATATTGCTACGCCACTGGGCACCCTCAGGCCAAAAACGATTTTTTATGGGGGTAGAATTGAAACAGGAAGAACTGCCGAGTTGGATACCGTTGATTCAAAATTCATCCCATGGCACGCCTGCGCAGAGAATCCAAGGCCGATCCAATGGAGATAGCTTTGTTGGGCATTCCTTCCATACCAGCCACAGAAACTATAGCGCAACCATGGATCTCCCACCAAAGTGGCGCTTTGGTCGCTTGAAAAAGAAAAGCTCTCGTTCCGGACCAGCAATCGGAGAATCTCTGAATCTGAACGAAGGGAGTAGAAAGGAAAAATATGACAGAACATTCGACAAACGTCTCTTTATGAAAGGGCTTAAAATTGGGAAAGTTACAAAATTGGCACAACGTGCATCTCACGGCATGATCTTTCAAGAAGCCTTTGCAATGGCTGGATTTGACCTTGACCGATGGAAAGAGTATCGCCAAGACTGGGCTGCGGGCATGCCACGAGTGCCAGAGAGCTTTTGGCGCACGATTGTTGCCGATCGCGGCCCCGATGGGACAAACCCGCCAAGCTGGTACCAGAGAGCATGTATGGAATGCCTGGAAAGTTTGAGGCTCAATGGTGACCTTTCGCCCAGCGAAGTAATAAGCCTACCAAAAGTACCTGAGATGGCCAAGCTCTTCTTAAAAAGAGTCATGGACGTTCTTTGGGAAAGACGCTTTGCGCAAGTTAAGTTAAGTGACGGCAAGAGTACATATGGTCTTCTGCCTAAAAAGGCCGAGGAAAAGGATATCATATGCGTATTTTTTGGTTGTAGTGTTCCAGTGGTACTGCGTCGAAAAGGACGTGGGGCTGAAGAGCATTTTGAGATGATAGGAGAATGCTTCATTTATGGGATGATGGGAGGCGAAGCAGTTTCTGACAGGACCTGGGAGCACCCTTATGAGGACGCACATTCTTTCGAGCTGCGATAAAACGTTATAGATTTCATTTGTTCGTCTTTTTCTGTCATTGAATCTTGTATGATAAATTAAAGTCATCAAATTTGTGAATTTGGAAGCTTCAATGGAAAGTGACTCCTAACATATGACCCGAGAGCTGACAGATACCAAACAGCTGAGTCTGTCACTTCAATCCCCAAAAAAATTGCCCAAGATAAGCATGCACATGCGCATTCATTCAAAGGGAGAGAGCCCTCAAGGTCGCCCACACATCGCCCCCAAAATCCCATCGGGCGATCGGGGTCGTGGGAATGGGGTAAGGCAGGCTCAATCGATCCCTGCCAATCAGAGTCACTGCGGCTGAATCAAGTGACAGATCATTCAGGCTATTGAATATATTTTGCTTATTTTCAGCGGGGCTATGGGTGGCGCGCGCCTCGTCCGACATCCTTCGTGTCAGATAACAGCTCACAACCCCCAAGATCTCACCGAAGCCAACTCTGTCAACTTCGCCCGACATATCTGGCGATACAGTTAGGCTCTTCTACTTACACCAAAGAACCATATAATAACTTGCGAAGGAGGATAAATTTGCCAGTTTGATTATCAACAACCAGATCAAAAGAATTTCTATCTTGCCACCGTCGTCACGCGTCATTCAGTGCGCCCACTGTGTATCATGTCACGAGTGACCAAACGTAGCTCTCCAGCACGAAAGACGAGCTCTAGTACGGAACGGAACCTCAAAATCACTCTACGAAAGGAACGTTCAATCCAGGAACGACGCTCTCGAGATGCTCACTCTCGGCCCCTGTTGGCGTTTAAACAAAGGGACGTCTTCGACTGGTACGAGGCCTGTCAGTATAAGGATGATGCTGGCGAGATATTTTCTCCTAAATGGCAAGGTCGGCTTGTTAAATGGGGAGAAGAATTCGACTTCAAGAGGGAGGACCTTCACAACGAAATCGCATCATACGAGCAGATTCCAGAACAACTAGATCTGGGCCTCTTCTTTCAGGCACATCCTGTGGCTGCATTTGCTTTGTGGCATGTGTTGCAAGCATGCTATGCACTCGATAAACTCATTTGCGGGACGACTACTGAGGGGAGGTTAGAGGTAGCAAATTGGAAAGATTGGCGTCCGTTGAAGTATCTCCTGTCGACGGAAGTTCTGGATAGGTGGCAGGAAAATCTCAGCTCCATCTCGAAAGAAGTCGAGCAAAGTAAGACCAAATTCGACTTGGAAGACGTTGCTTTTCGGTTAGACACTCTGGAAAGGGGTGTTCATTCACTTGAAGACGCTATGGCAACGCTCGTCTCGGTTTTCCAAGGAAAGTCAGATGACATGACTCGTTCGTGTTGGATCTTGAAAAATATACAGGAGGGCGTGGATGATAGATGTGGCGCCATCGAATCGAACTTCAATACTACGAAGTCAGGCTGAATGATTCGCTTTTCGTCGTAAAAATCTACTACGTTATCATTTTCAATATAAAATCCCACTTCCAAATGATGACACTTCGCTACTGGGTTCTATGACCACTCGTTTTCAACATTGAATTTCAGCCACGGATTGTTGTAAGCTTGATTCATAATATAGACAGCCGTATGAACTATTACATCTAATCTCCATTCAGAGTACCCTTCAATCTCCTTTCGATTTGAATAACAACAAGGGTTCATTGGAAGTATTTCAAACGAGAGATTGCTTCGTTCACGCCTCTATTAGAAGTGGATTGTTAGGATTGTACTTGGATTATAATAATTATAATCATAGAAAGCTATTTACATAATTTCAAATTCATCCACATTCCTACCTCTCCATACCTCCACTTCCAAGTTCCACTCTAAAATAACAACACTTAACTCTTATTCTTGATGCCCAGTTTCTGCCCACCTTGTAATGCTCTCATCGATTCATCGCTCACAAGTCATCTCTAATAGAATTTTTAATGCTTTCCTGGAGAAGAGAAGGGGAGAGAGAGAGAGAATACTAATGCTATTTTGAAATAACACAAATAGGAGTCTAACGTTATAGAGGGAAGTGATAGTTGTATTTTTTGCAAATTAACTGTGACGGGATTGTATGTAGACTAGCGCCGACTAGCGTGTGGCCCGTGCGCGAGTGCTATTTAAGCCTCCGCCAGCCCACACGCTAGTCGGCGCTAGTCTACATACAATCCCGTCACATTAACACGAGGAGTTCGAAGCTTTTTATACCCTATTAAACAACAACAGGTAAATTGAAGCTGGATTAGGCAAGAGAATATTTCATTCACACCTCTATTAATAAGTCAATCATCTAATAGAGATCCCATCTTCAAAGGCTACAAATGTCAGCGCAACCTATTACTTAATTGTGGAGCATTTCCATTAATATAAAGCAACAACTTTACTCCCAACACGCCTTCTTCTTCTCTATACAGTCTAATATTCATTCATTGACCCCTCATCTCCGAAAATCCATGCCAAACATTAAAGAGTAAATCGAACATACTGCAGACAAGAAGACTTCACCTGTATTAAAAAAGCAGCTCAAATCATATCCCAATACCTCATAAACCCAAGTCAATTAACCTCTCTGTAAATTACCCTCTACCCCTACCCACCATCACTTCTACACAAGCACAACCTATATATCCAATAAACAAAGGAAAAAATGTCAACCCAAAAAGAAAGGGGGTATCCGCAATCTTTCCCAACAGCCGTCAATCATCACACAAAAAAGAATCCAAAAGAATCTTCCACCTCGTCAAAAGGAATAGTTGGGGAAGGGTATCAATCTATTACACATTTACATATCGTGTTTCCCCATAAAATGAATTCTCCAGTAAATAAATCCTCTCCTCTCCTCTCCAAATCTTTTTCGCACAAACAACACACGCATATATTCTCTCTCTTAAATTTTTCAAATGACAAATGAAATCCTCCTCCATTATCTAGATGTTCATATCCTAAATAGTGATATGATTACCCATACGCGCTTGCCCGTACGAGTGTTCATCAACGGTATTCTCGCTCTCGTCATCATCGTAGAACCCGGCGTCGCTAAAATCCTCGGCGCGGGCATCTGAATCGTATTGGCTACCTCGCATCATAGGCGGGGTGCTTGGTGCAAGAGACTTTCTTGGGCTGCTTCTCGCAGAGAATTGTTCTTGTTTACGAGAAGAAGAGGTGTTTCCGCGTGGCCGATTCGCTAATTGAGCACCGGTAAATCGTTGTCCGGTGCTACCAAAAGCAGTAGGCTGGGATTTTGAGCTGGAAGGCTCAGGTCGAGCAGATGGTCTGGCAGAATTGGTTGGAGGTGTCATCAATCCAGAAAGAAAGCCGCTGTTGGCTGGACTGTTATTCCTACTGGGAGTAGAGCTACCCTGCTGAGACGGGACGGGGTCTCGAGATTTGCGCCAATTGCCCCAAGCAGCGGCTAGGGGACCAACAGCTTGTGCTACCCGAGGGCTAGCGGCATCGCGAAGGCTAGCAGCAATATTGGGTAGGTTGAGAGCTGAGCCGCCATTCATAGCACGCTCACGCTCCTGCTCCTCCATCTGAAGGTTTGCGTTCAAACGAATAGCCGCATCCTTGATCTGCTCTGGATCATATCGATCGGTCGAAAGAGCGCTGACGATATCTTGCAAGTCAGCCTTGCGAACCGAGAGAAGTTCACGCAACCACATGATTTCGTCATCGCGCTTTGTAATCTTGGTAGCCGCATCAGGATCGACACCAGCCAGGGTAGACTCAAGCTGCTCGATATTCTGCTCGCGAGCTTGGAGTTGTTCTTGAAGAACCATGATAGATTCTCGGAGCGCTTGAGGTGATATCTTCTCAGGCAAGTCCATTCCGCGAGACACATTTCGATGAGCCGTATGCTGAGCAGCGTGTTGCGAAATTGGCGAAAAGGCTGCGTTGGCTGAGCGAGCCGCTTTGGCAGCGGCTGTTGCAGCTTGGTTGGCAATTTCAAGCTTCTCCTCCAAGTGCTGCACGCGATCTTGAAGATGCTCAGTCTTAGCTGAAGACAAAGACAAACGTTCAAGTAGGTGCTGTTCGGATCTTTGTGCATCTTCCACCACATTTCCGAGCTGTCGTTCATTCTGGATTTGAATATCTTCCATTGCATCAGCGTGCTTTCGCTTGAGGTCCTCAACAATCGTCGCCTTTGTAGAGTTGGCCTCTTCGAGCAACATCTCATGCTTTTCCTTGGCGGTATCCGCATCCAGTCTGACTTGATCGATCTCTGCACGAATTCTCAAGACTTGATTCTCAAGATCCTCTCTAACAACATTGACCTGGTTATTAGCAGACTCTATCTCGAATTGCATGTAGTTTCTAGTCCTTTGGACTTCAGCTGAGCCGGATTCACGAGCCTCTTCAAACTCTCGTTTATATCGCATGGCATCTTTCTGGGCCTGGTGGCTCTCTTGTCGGAGCTCTACAACGATAGCCTCCAACTTCTTAAGATCGCTGACGGCGCGCATGCCCTCACGCTCGCCACCTTCCAATCTTTCAATCTCCAGCTCCAGTCGTTCACGAGTTCGGGCTTCCGCTTGCAGTTTGGCGTCGAGGACCTCCTGTCGGGCTATGAGTTCCTGTTCTTTCTTCGCGCGTAAGGAGTTCTCTTCGGAAATATCGTGGGCAGCACGGGCCATATCCTCCTGCAAGACTATTAATTTCCCTCTCATGGATTCTCGGACGCGGTCACTTTCCTCCATTTGGGTCCTGAGGGTATCTATGGTTCGTCTCAACTCCTTATTGGTCTCATTGGCCTGTTCTGCATCCTCGTTGTGTCTTCTGGCAGCTTCCACGGCGCGTTCGGATTCCATTCGCCAGTGCTGGGCCTCTTGTCGAGCTTGGTGTAGTTCACTCTCTGTAATGTTAAGACGGGATTGTAGCTCCCCTTGGGATTTCTGGGCATTACTCTGTCCGGCTTCCAGGAGGGAGATTCGCATGGCAGTCTTGCCTCTGGACTCCTCGACGCTTCTAACTTTCTGGTCGCGCTCCTCGATAATTTCGCGCATCTTGACGTCCCGCTCATCCACGGCTTCGCGAAGACGAGTTTCCTCCTCGGAAGAGATTCTAAGCAGTCTCTGGACCTCGGCGAGCCGATCTTCGGCGGCACGTCGAACATTGATCTCGTTCTCGTGGTTATCGGTTGCCCCTCGGAGTCTGTCTTCAAGCTCAGAAATTCTCGACTTTTGCTCAGCCTCTCTTGCTGCTGCCGCTTCGTCAAAGACAGGCTTGAGTTCTGCAATTTGTAGCTTGTCCTCGAGGTGGGCAATTCTTGCCTTGTACTCAATCTCTCTAGCCATAGCTGCCTCATCCGTGTCAGAAACTGCTATTCCCACTGGCATTCGTCGCTCGACCGCTTGTTCCACAACATTTTGGATGTCTTCAGCGCGAAGATCCAAGCGCATCGATGTACCAAATTGCTCCTTCATTTCCTCCAAAACTCGAAGAACGGCAGAAGAATCTGGCTGGGTGGAGACTTGCGTGGTCGCGGTTTGTGGACGAGAAGCCTGGTGAGCATTAAGCGCATCAAGAACAATACCTCTAATCTTGTCCATCTTCTTGTCTCTTCTCGGGCTAAGTGATCGGTGAGGTTCAACATCATCCTCGTCATCAGCATCACTTAGTGCGCCAGAGATGCTACGTCTATCACGTCGGCTGGTACCGCGCGCCGTCATCACATCCAAAGACATTTGAATAGATTCCAAGGTTCGCTCCAGTGGATCAATTCTCTCAGCCAGCAATCCACCAACGAGATCATTGACATGACTGTCGAAGAAACGTGCGCGTGGCTCCAACTTTTGCTCTTCGCCATCGCTGATAACATCATCCCAATCGCTAGCAGGAATGCTGCCCATCCGATTGAGGCGGTGGATGGGTGATGGGGAAATGAAAGGCATATTGTTTTGCAAAGAGTCTCCAACAAATGGGTCATGGGAAAACATACCCTCCTGCCCATTTTGAGGATGCGTCGTATATCTGCGAGGACTTGGACTTGGCGCATCGCTTCGCATAACATTCTGTGGCTGCAAGCGTATTGGGGAAGAATTGTCCATGGTTGGCATTTTGATGGACCGTGCAGGACTTTGTTGCTGCCATCTCTGTGGGGAACCATCGCGGGGAGCTGTTTCCTTCTCGGCTTCATTGAGCATGCCCATCACGGCATCGATTTCCTCAAAAGTCTGCTCTCGGTCACCCACCTCTGATTGGCCATCATCGGAGTATTGAGGTGGGTTTTCTAAAGGTAGTGCAGCTTGGAATGATGTTCTTTCGGGAGATTCAAGATTGTCATCGGGAGAAATTGGGTTTGTAGGAGGTGTTGGGCTTCTGGCGTATCTAGAAGCAGACAATCCCATACCCATCTTGGGCTTGGGAAGAGACGGCGGTGCAACAGCCGCTGGGACCTGTTCGGCTGGCTGTCCGAACGTAAATTGAAATGATCCTGGTCTGAACTCGAAAGGCTTAGCAGTTGCAGATAATGAAGAGCTGTTCTTCTTGTGCCCTTTCCCTTTAGTTGGCTCCTCTTCAACGGGCGACACCTCATCGTCCTCCGAAGCGTTGAGTAATCCATACGCAGGAAGACCGTGGCCATACCTGCTGGAAGTGAATGGTCTTGCGGCATTGAAATCTTCTGCCTGCTTTTGTTGTTGGAATTCATAAGGCGCAAAGTCTTTGCTGGCTGGGGGTGAACTGTCAAAGGCTTCCACAGAACCATCCTTAGCAGGGGTGACTGGAGATACCTCATCATCAGGTGGTGCAGAGTTCTCTTTGTCGGTAGGCTTATCGGTTAAAGGTAGAGATTCCTTAGGAGGAGACTGTTCTCGAGAAGTCTCACCAAGTGGCATGCTGGGCTCTGCGAATAATGGCACAGAATCGCCATCATCCTTATCACCTCGAGCTCTCTTGTTACGGAGTTCACTACGATCAATGCGACCGTCTTTGCCCTCGTTGACCTCTTCCTCATCAATCTCTCCTTCTTCCAAGGAATGGCTGCTGTCGGGTCGCACAATTGGAATAGCCTTTGACTTCTTGGGTTGCTTCGTAATTCCGATAGTGTTCAGGTCGATATTACCGAAAATGGAGCTTCGAGGACCCGCGCTGCGAGGGCCTTCACTGCCAGATGCACCACTCATAGAATCCGAAAAGTTGAAAGGTGTAAATGCGGGCGCATCTGGTCTGAAACTTGGGCCGCACGAAGAAAAGTTAAATTCACTGTGCCCGGGTGTGAAAGCTGGCGCTTCTACATTAATCTTGCCACTTCCAAGAGATGGTTTGCTAAAGTGATGTGTGTGGCCCGAGACTGGAGGAGCAAAACCAGTAAATGCAGTAACTGGAGCAGGCTGAAAGCTATTGGCACCAAATGAGAACTGGCTCGGCTGGAAGGAGCTTGTAGGATTGAAGGTAAATTCTTTGGCGGCGACATTGAGCAATGAAGGTTTCGCGCTATGACCTGGGCGCTTTGGTGGATTTTTACTCTCATTGCCACTCGTTTGCGATTCCGCCCATGGATTGCTGACCATCGACATGGATGGGCCGTGCCCTTTAACAGATGGATCATTACTTGGGATAGGAGTACCCAAATTGCTCGGATTGGTTTCAATATCAGAAATTTCATCTGCAAGTGTTTGGCCTTTCTTGAAAGATTGCGGTTTAGACTCTGCGCCGGATGTATCTGCACTATCAATGAATGGTTGTTGAGAAAGCGAGTGCCCTCTGCTGTGAGGCTGAGGATGGTGCAAAACAGGCCCCTCTTCGGATTCATCGCTAAGAGCAAACCGAGAAGCACCCAGACCCTTCTTAGGAACTGAAATTGGTTGTTCAACAAAACGCGTTTCCTTTTCACCGTGGTCAGAGTGAGGGCTGTAATCTTCATGCTCAAGTTGTCGTTGGAATTGCTCTTCCAAATGATACTCAGCATCATCGATTTCCTTCTGCAAACTTGCGCTAGGGTTGTGCTTGATTACTCGTGCCTCGGGGGTCTTTGAGGGGCTCTTTGATGGCACCACAGTGTTTTCATCCTCAACTTCGCGTAGATCTTGAAGTCTAGGAGAAGCTCTAGCACCCATTTGGAGTTGTTGTTGATGATGCAGCTGGTTCTGGAGAAGTTGTTGGCGCTGTTGCATTTGCGATACGACGTCTCCAGGGAAGTAACCAGAATCTTGAGCGAAAGGTGAGGTTGGTGACATAATAGACCCAAGATTATGCATCGAAGGCGAGCCTCCTCGAGAATGTCCCTGTTGATAAAGCATTTGCTGAGGTGACCATACGCCAGGCGATTGCGCTTGAGGATACTGGAAAGGTGAACCAAACGGATGCTCGCCAGGAGTGAAAGACACGGATTGATGGCGGCTATTGTTAAATTTGCCTTGCAAGTGTGCATGCATCGAAGCAGGTGAGGCGATAGACCCCGGATTGGAGCTCTGGCTTGTCGAAAAACCCGCACCAGGCATCAACGCCGGAGAGAAAGGAGCTTGAGCGTGCGCCATGTGGTTACTTGAAGCCGAAGATGTTGGTATCGGTGGTGAGAATGGCAAGGTAGGATATTGCATTGAAGCTTGCCGACTCATGTTGGATATAGCAGGTGAAATAGTTGGTGGAGGTGGGTCATCGTCGCCTAACGACACACCCAGAGCGCGAAGCTTGGCTTCCTTCAACTCTTCAACATATGCATCCCATTCTATTTGAAAATGTCAGTAAAGTTTATCGGGAAGTTTATCGCGATGCTTATCTTGGATAAACAAGATGTTGTGATTCCATTTATCCCTTACATCAACGCCAGGGTCTTACATTCCACATGCCCAACGTTGGAATCCGGAGAATATTTCTAGGAAAAACAAAAGTGATTTTCTTACCTCTTCTATCAGGGATGCTAACTTTGAAATCCCGAATATTTCTTTCTTCGATGATATCTGTCGCAACAGGCCAAATACCACGACTTTGACCTTGTGCGCTTTCTTCTTCAAAAGCTTCATGACCCAAGCTGAAGCCCGTGGTATCATAACCCAATTGCTCCCAATTCTTAAGCATTTCATCTACTTCATGCTGTTTCATTGGAAGAGACGCCTTGCCATTTTTGCCACGTTCGTCGTCCCATGGAATTAAGACCATGATATTTTTTCCTTTCCATGGTACTTTCTTTTTCAATCGTGGGGGACCCGGTGCTGGTGAGGGCGCATGCTGTGAAGGCGATTGCCCTGGGGGGTATACAGCTGAAGTCCAAATTGGATCTTTCGCTGGAGGTTGGGGTGGACCATTGTCCCTGGGAGACTCGCCGCTAGAAGCAGCGTTGCCCATTTCACTTGACATCCTTGGGGGTGGTCCCACAATATCTACAAATCCTTCCTGGGTCAAAGTTTCCGTGCTAGCGTTTCTGCGATGAGCTGAATTTGTACGGCGTTGTTCTTCTCTTATTTCCAAAAATCTCCTTAACGTTGGTGTTCGTGGATCAGAATCTTCGCGCGCCAACCAATTCTCACTACCAGAGATGGATCCGCTCAATGAAGAGTGTTCACTATCTCCGTCACTAAGCCAATTGGACTGTTCTCCGGATTCTCCACCAGTATGTTGGCGAATCCAATCCTCTGTCAACCCTCGCGCTGGACGTCGTGCTCGGTTTGCGAGAACAGCGGCACTAATAAGCCCGTCCTGAGATACAAAATCGGGTTCCGTTCGCGTCCTATGAAAATTGGGGGCAGGCCGCAAGTACGGAGTATGAAATTCTATGTGTCGAATCTCCGAATCTTCTGATTGTTCACTGCCGCTATAGGTATGACGGTGTGATCGAGTCCTGTGCGAGGTGCCGGCAGGATGTTGATATGGAGACCCCCAACTCGCAGTGTAATATTGGCTACCAATGTTACTGCGGCTGCCACTATTGCTTGTACTGTTGCTGCGGTTTGTTCGAGAGACTGAAGGGGGAGTCCGGTGCAAATTATCGAGGGTTCTGCCGTTGTTGAACGTCGGTACTGGCAGGGGAGGAAGTAAGGGGGATGAGCCTCCTTCGGCCGTTGAGACTGTCGATAACGCTGGTGATCCAGGCGGTTCGGGAGTCTGGGAGACTTGATTGAGGGGTCCGTCCTCTGCCTTCGCAGCAGGAGGAGAGGATAAAAGCAAAGAAGACTGAATATTCTACTGCCCCGAGGCGCGTTAGCGATCAGCGGCCTTTGGTGTGGTGCCCATCCATCACAGCCCTATGGCACTCACCACAACGAGACCAGCGCAGACGTGATTCGTCTGCTACTGTGTCTCTGTATTATCTGCCCGAGTCCAACAAAATCCGGGGGCCTTGATGATGCGAATACAATTATCGAGGCGACGCGTTCATTAACTGGAAATGTTGCCGGATAAATTAAAGGAGTGACATAACGCAAAAAGCCAAAGAAGTAGAAGAGGAGGAAGCTAGAGACATGGAACAAACATGCGATCAGGCCTTCATCGATAATACATACACGGCGGCAATGGGGGAGCAAGTGCAAAGGCCTTGGTTGTCGTGGTCGAGAGCTTTGTGGGTTGATGAGCGAGGTGTTCGGATTTGGTGGTGCTGTAGAAAACGGTTCGGCAAGGATGTGCTCCGCTTAGTTCTATGAGATTGGCCAAATTTAATGCAGACAGGTTCAGCCGAAGCCGGGGCCTAGCTCGCCAATAATTACGATTATCGATTGACGCTATGATATACCCCCTATTCACGCTTCGTCGCTTCCCCTTTCACTAGAAATTTGCCCATCATGTTTTGATCCGATGTTTGGACTTTGCAGCAATCGCTTCCCCAGTTCCCCCATTGCTTTTCCCATCTTTCCCCCTCTTTTGAACCACCATCGGCCCCCGAGTCATTTTTTGTCTTACACCTTCGTGCCCCCAAAGTTAATTTATACCTCAGGAAACACTGCCACCTGGCAGAAAACGATGCAGATGTGATAGGAATCATTTCCATGACGAGGACTAAACTATAGCGGGAACATCGGCGTGAATGCCACGCGCCCGCACAGTTCCCGTCCAATGTACGGAGGCCAAAAAGTTGAGACTGTTTTAGTTACTTTTTTTTCCAAATACGTACCTGGGTCGTGACGCTCCGCTGGCCCTCCGGGGGCCACTGCCGTGGAGGCTGTCTTCGCTGCGCTCTAATTAGGGTTCGATAAAAAACCGTTTTCTATTCTCAGAACCGTATAAAACCGTATGTTTTTTATTTGGTATGTTTTAACGTTTCGTATTATTCGTTTTGGTTTTTTTGAAAGGTTAGAATTAAGGCCTTTTATGCTCGATATTATATATATTTCAATAAATATTAAACCTAAAATCATATAATATATATATCTTATACATAAAGTACATATAAAGTATGCATAAATATATGAATCCTGTTTTTTTGGTTTTTTTAATATTTCAGAACCGTTTAATACCGTACGGAACCGTTTAACACGCATTCGTTTAAAACGACTGTCGAACCCTAGCTCTAATAAATGCCCATTTAATATCTTCACTTCGCTTCTCAAGCCAAGTAATCTATCCAAATACCTGGCAATAACAAACTCGATGATAGAAGCGCAGCGAGCAACCCCCCATGAAATAACGAAGGCAAAGGACGCACCCGCGACTTGATACTTGGCAAAAACACGATCAATCTCGCCTCGACGCGTCCAAATATCAACAAACAACAGCAAACCATTTTTTTTTTGGAAAATAGAATGTGGGAGCACACCTGCAGGTCACGGGCCTATCAATCAAGGGTTCACCTGCATGCTGTAGGTACACGAATTTTGAACGGTCATGGTGCAGCCTCTCGGACGCGACAACGTGAACAAGCGAAGGTACGGAGATACGTACATGACTTCAAATTATTCTTCGGTAGTCGTCAACAATATCCCCTCGTGATATAAATATCTGGTATTACCATACTTGTGACATGGTTTTCGTCGAGGTTTTCTTTCTATTCCCTTTGACGAAATGCCTTCTTTCTAATGCCTTAGGAATGAATGCCCTCTGATAAGTTCGCCGTCACTGGTCGCAAAATCATCCCGTCTCCCATAGCCAAATGATACACATATCTAACAAGTAATAGCATACTTACTCGACCGATCCGAATTCCAAACACCCCAATGCGTCTCATCAGCCACCGTCCCATCAGCACCAGTACTAACTGGCTTCCATGGCTACACACTCCTCATCAGCAAAAATCCAAACATCAATCCCAAATCTCTCCCAACTCTCCCCCCTCAAATATGAAAAGAAAAAACATACCTCATCATAAGCCTCAAAACCAAAAACACTAACGCCCCAATCCAGAATCCCACACACGCCCTCACTCCAAAACGTCTGCGCATTCTCCACACTAGGAACCGCATTTTGGTATTTCGAACCTCCGGTCGGCCACCCCGTTTCGCCAACCCATAGTTCAGGTCCTGACGTGGTGGAGCCGGCGACGGATTGGATGTGGCCGAATGCTTGCATGATGTCGTCGAAGAAAGAGGCTGTGGCGTTGGCGATGGTTTGGCCTTGCCAGTAGGAGAAGGCGTTGATGAGGAGGATGTCGGCGCCGCCTGTGATGAGGGGGTCTGCTGTTCCGTCTTGGTATTTGTTCTATTGTGCAAAAGTTCAGTCCCGTTCCTATCTCCCTCATTCTTTCAACTGGTTTCAGGAGGAAGAGGGAGGGGGTAACATACCCAACTATCAGCCGTGCCAACTTTATACCCATCCCCCATCGTACTCTTCACATCCTTAATCTTCACCAACAACTCCTCCCCCGTGAAATTCCCGCGATACATCGTCTCGCTCCCAACAGTAATCGCATACACCTGCTCTTTATACTGAGGCGCCCATTTAACAATCGCTGCTTTATCAGCCTCATAAGACTCGTCGGTATCGGGCCTGTAACACCATTAGCATCATTCCCTTCCTCACCACTAACATCTCCCCAACTAGCTTGGGGCAAAACTCCCAGCTTCAACCACAACCACTCCCCAAACAAGACTCACCAAATCCCCAAAACAACCTGCATATCAGCACTCTCCGCCGCCGGCAGTATATTCTCCGCCGTATCACACTGCCCCGCAGCATAAACCCTCACCACCCTCGTATAATTCCCCAGCTGCGTGAAATCAGCCGCGTAATCGCTCGTACTCTTACAGGTTCCATCTGCATTCTTCGCGCCGAGTGCGAAACCCAGGCTGCCCCTAGCAGCCGCTAAAGATGGTAGGAGAGCAAAGAGGAGGGTGGAACGCATCTTGGGTGCTCTAGATATGGATGTAATGGCAATTGATGAAGGGTTGAGAAGAGAGAAAATGGATGAGGGTTTGTACGAAAGAGTGAGTACAAAATGACCTCAAAGAAAGGAGTGACGATCAGGAGAGCTGCGAAGTGGTATGGAGAGACGTTGAAATTAGGAAGATCGTGAGGAACAACAGCCAAGACAATGGAGCACCATGCCCGAAATGATCATCCCTGTGAAACCCCCGTATTAATTGGCCCATGGGGAAGTCGGGTTGTACGCTTGTACGTTTACTTACTCTTCATTTTTGATGGCTTTGAGGTGAGTGAGGGAAAAGTGTAGTGAGAAAGTGTGGAGGTGAGAAAGTAAGATATGTGTTTGCATCAAATTTTATGAATTTAATTATTCAACCCAACCTGTAAATGCATAACTGCCCCACCTGATTTCCCTACAAATACAAACTTCCCCATG
This sequence comes from Hymenotorrendiella dingleyae, assembly GCA_003988905.1. Classification (NCBI taxonomy): domain Eukaryota; kingdom Fungi; phylum Ascomycota; class Leotiomycetes; order Helotiales; family Helotiaceae; genus Hymenotorrendiella; species Hymenotorrendiella dingleyae. Next base: position 17,558 of record QYAP01000403.1, read on the forward strand.
CAGCCTATTAAACCATAAATTTCCCAGCCGATAACGCCAGCCAAGTCAAACTTCTATTCGATAACTTGAATCTGAAGTTGTCTTTAAAGATATAAACAAGAAGGGTATCCATCGTCAGGTCTAGTCTTCTATCGCCGAGGTTGTCTTCTTAGAGTAGAGGCGGAATTGTACGAAAATGGTTGCGTCTTCGACCATTGTTCCGAGACTTCCAATTAACCAAGGAAGGTTGGTGTAGAGGTAGTCCTTCTCAAGGGAGTGGAATAGAATACTGGCTCCTTGAGATGCGTTGCCCATCAGGGCGAGGATGAAGAATAAAAGAGCAAGGCCTTCGTCGTATCAGCAAAGAGTACAGTGTAAGTAAGGTTTTTGTTACCTTCGCATGATTTATCATTGTAATTCTTATAAATTTGTGGTAGTCGAGCACTAAAATGGTCGGTCAGCAGCAATCCAAAGAAAATCAACGACAAACTTACCCAAGATACGCTACGGCGCTGATGTATCCCAGAATCTTTGCGCCAACAGCACTTTCGATTACTACAGGAATATCGTCGTCGATAGGAGAAGGCACCCAAACACCTGATTGCCAGGCGATTGCCCAGCCAGCTGTGCCAACAGCAATAACGGCAAGAATACTAAGCGTGTTCTTTACCCAGGCGTTCTCTCCATCGGTACTATCTTCATTAAGAATGATAGCAAGAGTATCACTTTGACTGGCGGCACTCAGCGTAGAAGAACGTCGCTGAGAACCCGGAAGGCCAGTAGAATCGCTTCGGCGTCGGCTGAGAAGGGGCTCTTCTTCGGTTGGAGCTTCCACGACCGATTCTTTCTTCTCTGCGGCGTTCTTCTTTCTGTAGTACAAGACCTGAGTGATCAGAACAAAATCGGCGATGCAAAAGTAGACTGCTAAGGCAATCATGGTAGGCACGAGACCAGCCCAAATAGCACCTAGAATTAATGTCAGCACGTGATGTCTGAATGCCATCAATTCTTGAATCCCGCCCGAGAGAAGTGCCATGAATAAGTAATAGAAGATGAATCACTGGGTGAATGGCCTGAATTCGAAGAACATCGTGCCTCGAAACCCATGCATTCATAGCAATGCTGCCAAGTACGTACCGGAAAGGTTGGCAATATCGCCGACCATCCATACCAGTAGGAAAGCCAGAGAGATTCCCTCAGCACTTCCTGTTCGATAATTCAAGATCAGTTGCGGAACCTGGATGGTGTCAGTTAGCGCACGTCCTACGATGATCGTCAGACCGTTGGTGCAACTTACGAGCAAGAAGATCCATGTTGCTAAGCTGATGCTGCCAAAGATTCCTGATAAGGCCTCCTGAATGGTCAGATCCTTTGATAAGGCGTGAAAGGTGGTGGAAACGGCGGAAGACATGATGGAGAGCAGAAGATAGCTGCGACTTGTCAAAGGAAGAGGGATCGAGGGTGTTGAGGGCAGGTATATGAGCTCTCGTGAGTCCTTGAGCTCACGAGCCCTTGTCTTTAAAATGGCCGGGCTATGATAGGTTGAAGCGATGATTGGAGTGAGGAAAGTCACAAATTTATGTAAGGTGGTGGCTGCAAAAAAAGCTTGGACCCGCGATAAGCCTAGCCTAACGGCGGAAGCGGCGATAAGAAGAAGTTCGATCTGGTTGGCGCCTACCGAATGACGACAAAGGGCAGGTTTTGTTACACTACACATTTGATTTTTTTGCCTAAAAGCAACGGCTTTCTCTAGTTCCCAAACTCCACAAACTGCATTATCTGGGGAAAGATAGGCGACTGAGGATATATTTTATCCCGCGCTATGCAGCACAGTTCTGTAAGTACGAGGTTGGAAGAACAAAGTTTCACGATTCGTGAGGCGGGATGACCAGCAAAGTGTCATCAGACCAGAGACGACCAAAACCATTCATGGATTTACGTTTGGCCACTCATCCTTCCATCGCCTTGCAACTCCCTTCTGCGCGAGGGGACGCCTTGGGCGGCATGAACGTCAATCGCGTATTGCCCAGGTAGATCCTGGATAACTGATGAGATGCGCATATAGGACTTGAAACAACAGCCTCGACTAATGCCTCCCCTCAAGTTGCCAGCAAATGCAATTCAAGACGAACATGACCATCAACGTTTTTGAGCCGGGAATAAAAGCTCCAGCGTGGTACTTGTACATGGTACACGAATACATCAGGTTACAACGCAGCGGGATCGCGTCACCATGCTATTAGACGTCAAGCACCATATTCTTCTTCTCGGCGGCAGTGGAATCTGCGGTCGCATTTTTGCAGAGGCAGCCCTCGAAGCTGGCCACCGGCTCACATTATATGTTCGCTCTTCGTCGAAAGTTGCGCCCCATCTGTCTTCAAATGAAAAGCTACGCATCATTGAGGGAGAATTAAACGATGCTGAAGGATTGAAGCAAGCCGCATCATGCGGTGCCGATATCTTTGTATCACTCGCCGGTCCATTTCTGGGGAAACATGATGGAACTGTATGTCAATACCTCCTCCGCCAACCACTAATAAAATCCAAACTGACAATTCTAAGCCCGTCACCGACGGACTTCGTCTTCTATATCCTCTCCTCCTCGCAAGCAGCTCCTTTAAACGAGTCTTGGTTCTGTCAACACCTTCATATGAAGCGCCTGAAGACACATCAAGCTTGAAATGGTTTCTAGGCGTCAATTGCTTCATCAAACCTTTTGGAGGCGATACATTTTTCGAGGAGACCGGCATAGCAACAGAAACTGTAGCGCTTGGAGAGAAGATCAGCTGGACAGTATTCCGCGTTCCGATATTGAATGGGACTAAATTGGGAGAGAATGACGGCGACGTAAACGCTGTTTTTGTGGGGGAAAGTAGAGGTCGTGATGGATTTACACTGGGAAGAAGCCGCCTGGCGCGTTGGATTCTTCAAGAATTGTACGAGGAAAAGTGGGAGGGATTCTGCCCTATGCTTTCCAATGCTTGAGTGGACGGGTTGACAGTCTTGCATAGCCTTTTCGGTGTTATCGGTAAGCTGAAAATTGTTTTCTTAGGTTTGAGGCTACTTCTATGGATTTCTTTTTCTTTTGCTCAGCTCACCACGAATTAAAAGTTGACTCACTTCCCTCGCGGGGAAAAGGAGCGTGGCTGTGAAGGTTGTACAACGAGTGGCTCAGCTCTTACCTCGAAGAACCACTTCACATCTGTATCACGTCTAATTTCAGCGCTGTGCTGTCAAGTTTCTTATAATTTAACCTCACGTCCACTGCTGAATTTAAATTCATTTATGCAAATTTAAAGCATGATGCTCCTCAAGACGGGCGGCCTTTTCGTAGCTGCTTACCTCGTGCAGTTTGCAGCTGCCTTTTCCAAGTTCACACCAAACTGTACCCTCCCAATACAAAACGCGAATTTCATCTCTGGGCCAAATACACGCGGTACTCTTTCGATTCTCTGGAATTGCCTTTCAGTTATTCTTCTCTGCACTTGGAATATTCTCCATCTCAACATTCCCGCCGCACGACCAGCTCTTCGTGACGGCCCATGGTTATCCAGCATTGCTACGACGATTTGGTGGAAGATTCTCGATTCGAGGAAGAAGATCAAATGGATGATTATCACAATACTTGCTCCTGAATATATTTTTGGGAAGGCCTTGGACGAGCGGCAAGCTGCTTATGATGGTGTAGTTGCGGTCAAAGAGAAATGGCCAGCCACGTCAACTGGAGAGCCCTTAGCATTCGAATTAGCTCATGCTTATTTTGCAAACATGGGTGGTTATTACATTAGCCCTCCACGATCTTCTCAGATGCTACAGCGCCTGCAGGGCCAAATGAGGCTGTTGAACCAAGAATATTTCGATGCCGATCAAAAATGCTTGATACTAAGCCTTAAGCAAATTGTGTGGTCTGAGAATGAAATTCCTCGGGATTTCCCACAAGTTTCAGCGCAGCACATCCAATCCTTGGGCGACTCGGATGCGCTGGTCAAAATTCTAGCAATCGGTCAAATCTGCTGGCTGATGGTTCAGCTGATTGCACGAGCAATCAAGCATCTCCCATCCTCTCCTCTTGAAATAGGGGCTCTGGCTTTCTCCGCCTCAAGTCTTCTAACTTATATCGCGTTATGGGATCGTCCTCGAGGAATTGAGCACCGCTTCGAAATAAGGCTTTCGGAAAGAGCAAGTCCTGCAAGGTTGACGATAATTCCGATTCGGACGGCAAGCCTTAAGTTGACTGGACATCAACCTCCACAACGCAAAGATAGTACATGTGATGCATTCCCCATTCCAAACGATGCCATACACTCAGGGCTGCTTCGTATTGGGACTACGCCTCTCAAATCTGACTGGATTATTATGGTTGGCACCGCCATTGGTGGCAGCATATTCGGCGCCGTACACTGCCTTGGGTGGGATTGTACGTTTCCAAGTGATGCTGAAGTGGTTATGTGGAGGGTTTGTTCGGTTATGACTACAGTTCTTCCCATGTATTCGATATTTGTGGATAGACTCGCTCACTATTACCGGGAATCGTTCTTTTCCAGAAGAATTGGAGGGTTTGGTACTGAATTCAGGAAGAGTACCTTCATTCTGATCTTCCTCGTCCCGTACGCGATGGCACGGCTTTTTCTCGTGGTTGAGATTTTCAGATCGCTATTTTACCTTCCCCCGGAGGCTTTTGTAGAAACATGGTCTGGATCGCTGCCACACTGGGGCTAGTTCAGATGGAAAGGATATTACCAGAAAACTGAGCGAGTTTATAGACCACAGCCTTCAAATAAACACTACTGACATATAATAGTTTTCGTGTATTTATCGTCACGAATACCGGTAGAGCAATTTTTGAGTTGAAAGGGGTTAAGTTGAGATTTTCGCTTATATCCCTGACTTTTTGACTATGAAATTGGTTGTTGGAACTTCGCCGAACTAAGGACTTGACTGCCAGTGAGCTTTCTTCGAATCGGGAGTCGTGTCTCTAGTATCTCCAGAGAATATGGTTCAGGACTGGACTTTTCCCAAAAGGAAATTCTTGCCGACGTGTGGAATGTCCTTGGGTATGTACCCTGTATTCTAGCATGATATCCAGGAGAGAATTACAGGGTACTGAAGATTTCTAGTACAACAGAGAAGCAAGTCATTCGCTAAGCTTTCACAGTTGAAGCTCGATATAGCAGAAAGTTTTTCCGCGATCGCAGGGTAAGGTAGTTTAGTGAGGAAGCAACCGGACCGGTGAAAACGCATGAGGAGTGAGCTACGGAAACAGAAGCGAAACTTCAGGTTCATTTGAATTAGGAGTGAGGAACACGAGCAGTTGAATTGGTGGCATCGAGTTGTTGGGATGCGTAAGGTCGAAGACAGTTCGAGATTTTCAAAACTTGAGATTTAACGAGGTTCACTTCAGATGTACGAATTTCACTTCACTAGCACTGTGGTGCGAAAGTGAGAGGCTCAATAGTGCAAGTGTTGAGCGCTCGCCTTCACCCTTCTGCGCGCGTCGACACGCGATACTTCCCCTTCTCAACCTCGACATCGCAACGTCACCTTCAAACATCCACCCTACCCCGCCCGGGGTTTTCTCCAATCGTCCTATCTCACGGGTAACTCTGTTGTCTCCTATCACGCCTTCATCTTTGAAACGCGAGGCTCTTCATCTCTACGTTTTAAAGCGCGACCGCAGCTTAAATCCATTCTTTCGATCATCAACTTCACGCATTTCGTGAACGCGCCGCAACACTTCCGCGGTTCCTACCTTTCCAGCTTGGAAATCTACTGTTCGATCCGCGTCCACGAGGTCGAATTCTTACAAGAAGCATTCGTTCGCCTTTGATCTCTTCGCGGTGTAGGCTTGACCGCAATCCATCATCTCGCATCTCCGCTGACCATCCTCCCAGGCCTTTCCTCGGATTCATGTTACGCAACTTATCCCGCGTTCTCACGCTCACACCAGACATGGCCGAAGTGAACGAGCAGGTCCTTGGACCAGCAGATGCAACTGTCTCGCAGCCAATTACCGAGGCCGCTGCAACGAATGCTCCCTCGCTGTCTTTGGAACCGGAAGAGGTAGTCAGCCAGGCTCTTGGACAAGAAGACGCGTCAGTATCGCAAGTAGTTGCGGATGCTACTTCTACGAACTCTGTCTCCTCACAAGCTCCGGGAATCGCAGAAGTGAACGATCAGGCACTTGACCCAACAGACGCGGCAATCTCGCAACCAATTCCTAGCGCTGCTGCAACGAATTCTGTTTTCTCGCAGGCTCCAGAATTGTCGCAAATTAATGAACAGGTTCTCGCCCCAGAGGACGCGCGACTAGTGGCTGGTGCTGCTCCAACTGAACCTGCAAGTCGCGCTTTCCCATTTTGCAGATGACTCGTGAGCTAATTGCAGCATAGCAGTCTGATTACGTTGTTATTCACCCAGATGCCGACCTCGAAATACGCCTCTGGAAAGAAGTTAGGTCAGGGGGTTTCCAATCAGCCGGAGGTAAAGGCAAAACCTATCGCAAGATTCTTCGCGTCTTCAAAGTGATCAGAGCAGTTGTGACCGAGGACTCCGAAATGATGAACAAGATGTTGACAGGAGGATTCATGGAGGCTGGTCAAAGCGTAGTTGATATTGAGGATAGCAACGTCGTTGGCATTGAGCTATGGTTTCGAAATCTCCACGGGACTCTGAACGACGCCAGCTACAACTTGACAATTGAGGATCAAGGATGTCTGGTTTGTGATCAACGGCAGTCACTTCTACCTCTCAAAGCTCGAAAAGCTTAATGACTGGTTTGTGAAGTGGTTTGAGAGCAAGATGACCGCAGAGCTGGACATGGATGTTCTTGAGAAGTATGTTTATCCGTGTCGTCAATTCGATTACGCCAAAGGGTTTGCGGCGGTTACTAGACGGTTGGCATATGAGACTGCGGGACATATCGCCATCCACAGCCCTCACCCAAAGCAGCTCGATCACCACCAGATTCAGCCAAAAATCGTGGGTACGTATAGTTACTCTCCATTGATCGCAATGTACTAATTTCTACCAGGCGGACTCAATGCTGCAAGAGGAAATTTAGGCGGCAAGCTTCTAGAAAGACTTCACATCAACGGTCAATTTGTTACGGCGAAATGCGACTGCAAGAAGGATGGATTATTTGCATACGAAAAGGCCTTGCATGAAACTGGCTGTTGGCCCACCATGACCGGGAAAAACCGCATCTCCCTCCAACAAACCCTCAACATGTTAAAAAGCTTCAACTACGAGGCGCCAATGAATACGGATTGTGGACTTTGCGCTCGAGATCATAATCTGAGAGTCTCCATCGCCGTCGATGACATTCAGGAAAATTTCGATGGCTTGTGTCTGGATTGCATCAAGAATTCGCGGTTGGGACGCAAGGATAAATCAACACATCACTTCTACAAGATGTGGGATAGAGGTTGCCGAATTAAGCATGACCAGCCAACGTGGTACTTCTCCTATTTGGCTTCTGACTTCAAGAATGATGTGTTCGAGGAGAAGAGAGATAAGAAGAAGAAGGATAATAAGGGGAAAGCAAATAAGAGAAGTTTTGGGGAGGACCTTGATATGTCGAAATCAAAGAGGCGTCGATACTAGACAACTCCGCGAAGGAGTATAAACCGTTTGAGTATTTTGTGAGGAATTGTGTGGGATATACCGGTATCTTGCAGAAATATCGCTCTGGGACAAGTGGCATCTTGTGTTATGTGGATTTACAGGGAGTAAGAAACTTCGGACTTGCAATGCTACTTGCTAAAGGAAGGGACTAGGACAAACACGCGGATCTGATCTTTGCAGTGGAAGTGCTCCAGCTGTTGAAATAAGGATTCCGAATTTCAGATGGAATATCAAACAGGTAGCTTAGGCACTGTTCGTTCGAATAATGAAGCAATAAGGAGCTCCACTCTCGCGCCTAGAGTGGAAGTGAGCAGCAGTGGCTTTTGTAAAACCGCGCTCCATAAACGTGGCATTAAGACAGATTCCGGTGCCCATTTTTGCAATTACAAGAACCACATGGGAGGACCCACATTCCAGCAACTACTTATTGTCTTACTATGCTCCCCCAGCCAAACAGAGAGATTTAGGTCCAGACGTATATCTCTTCTACTTATCATGCCAAGCCTGTAATGTTTTCAGGATTCAGATGAGTTTCAGAATGATAAGTAGCTTGATTTCGAACGAACAGTGCCTTAATAGCTTGATCAGACAAATGAAATAAAACCAAATCGCAAAACCCTTCCCATTTGAACTGAGGGCCCGTTCGGATTCCACTTATTTTTTGACTTATTTAAATAAGTGAGAATATAAGTGGAATCCGAACACGATTTGACTTATATTTTGACTTATTTGTTCACTTATTTTCTCAAATAAGTAGCCAAATAAGTCGCCTATTTTAGGTGAGCCAAAAATAAGCAGGTTTGACCTACTTATTTTGACGCTCGCCGAGTCGCCGTCGCAATGCGAGTATATCTTCAACCTCATAGCTCGCCACCCCCCACCACCACATCGTCGCTACCACCACATCGTCACTGCCACCATGTCGTCGTCGCCACCACGTCGTCGCAACTTCGTATCACTATCACTCTGTTACTTATAATTCTATAAGTGCAATTAATGTATAATAGAGATAAAGTAGTATTTAACGAAGGAGAAACCTTTCAAAAAATGGTATCAAAATGATCAAATCGTAAATCAAAATCATCAATAAGTCATAAATAAGTCAAATCGTTCGGATTCCACTTAATTAGGTTGACTTATATTCTGACTTATTTCATATAAAATAAGCGAGATATAAGTCAGATATAAGTCAAAAAAATAAGTCGAATCCGAACAGGCCCTGAATTAAACGAATTAAATCACATCGAGAACACTCATTCTCTAAGTTCAAGCGACAAACAACCCAATATCAACCCTACAAGCAAAACAAAACACGAGAACGGTCCACTTGCGACCCTGAGTCTGGATCTAAATATTTCCAAGTCAGTGATAAAATCACAATTCCTCGTAGTTTACCACGTCAAATTTTGACACGGGATTAACCTTTATAGATTATCATGCTAGGTCTGGATAATTTGGAAAAGATAATTTGGGAATACATTCAATTCTGCTAGTGCTACTAGAGGGCGTGACAAAGAACTAGGCCTACAAAGAACTGGGGAGGTACTAATTGGTTAAACGCTAGCGGCATGATGTCTTGATTGCAAAGGGGAAAAAACGAATAGCGAAGATATTTACTACGGTTTTTGGCAGTGGATTTTCCAATATTGGTATTAGTAAGGGTGGTTCGATTTTCAGCTGCGTAGGAACCGGCCTAGTATGGTAGAATGGGTTCATAGTGCTCTGCCTAGATGAGATGGAGAGATTCGCACTTACCTTGCATAAGAAAATGAAGGTTAGATTGGGACAAGATTATCTTTGTGAGAATTGTTCTGCGAATAGAATTAGATTCGCTTAATCTGATGAAGTAAGAAAAGGTAAAGGTAAACCTTTTCTTCTACTAGTACCTGCTGGACGATAGCCTCACTTCTCATCGCAGCACACAGTTGAAATGGCTATGGCTGTCCATGATGTTTAGCCGTCGATGAGCAGCTCCCGCATTGTATGACTTGGAAAAATCAATATCCTCCGACTTAAAATGCCGACAAATTTGGTCAGAACCAAGTGTGCCACATCCTCAGGGAAAGCCTCGGAACCTATCAAGACAACAAACTATAAACACAAATAAATCAGTGAATGATCAAATATATCAATAGAGACATCGAACCAAAGAGTAAAACATACCATTTCCAATCTCGTCGAAAAATAAGTTGTTGCCTCACAAAAAGAGTTCCATCTGGACCCCTGACCGAGCGTGCTTCGTGGCTCAAAGCACGCAATCCATCCACCCACCCCATGCCAGCCGATCATCCACAACCAGCATATCAATCCTTGAACACGGCAGCTGCAGTATCAGATATCGTGTAGGGGGTCGAAGATATATATCGAGACGACACCCAGCTTTCCGACGTGAGGTTATTTCGATTTTCGGGAGTTTTGACGTTGGGCTGTCGCCAAGATCCCTATCGCGAGTCTGCGCAACCTGTCGCAAGTTTACGATCTCGAGTAACGATGGCTACGACGTCTGGAAGTTGATGGCTTCTAGCCCTCGGAATATTTTCGTCCTGGATGGTTGGACATGCGACGTAGATTCCCGAATATAAATAGCGATCGAACGATTCCCTCCCAAAATCCGCCTTCACAAACCCATCGCGAACCCACCACAACACAACCCCTCCTCACGCCTTCCTCAACACATCCGACTCGCCCACGGGCTCATATTTACCTCGGCCCTCCTCCTCTCGGCCTCCTTCATCTCCTTCTCCTTCTTCTTCGCAGCGCGCTCCTCATCCTTCCGCGCCTTCTCGAGGAACTTTTCATAATCGGATTTCGCAGAGGCGGACTGGCGCGTCTCGGATTGAGGCTTTGTGTCCATCGTGTCGACACCGCGGCTGGCGTGCGAGTCTGACGATGTCACTCGGGTTACACTTTGCTCTATGCTTTTGGAGGAAGACTTGGAGCGGATCTTGAAGAACATGGTTTGGTTGATGCGCTATGGCTCCTAGTGGATGCTTGGTGCTCATGGAAAGGCTAGAAAGGTGGGCGCGTTGATCTCGAGCGATATCAATGCAATTGTACCTTTCCTAGTGTCCGATTTGCGTGGCAAGAACCTTTATTCACTCGTGTTTCTGCCTCTCTGAATGGCTGTGCCGTAAAAATTTGGGTTTTCTCTTTGTTCTGGCCTGCGATTTTTATCCGCAGTCCTGCCGAGTGCCGCGATCGGGCGATTTGCTTTGCTTGTTTTTGCTATCGTCCAAAATCCCAAGTCAAAACAACGTCTTGTCAAAAGTTTGAATGCTGCGATGGCTTTATTCTTCAGAACGATGGAATCTGGGGCAAGGCACATTCTTATGTTTCCCCTTTGCAATCGAGTCATACCAATCGTCTCTGCAGGATGCGGACTAATGTTACCCAAATTCCCCTTACGATGAGAGAGGCGTTGTTCTAGCAGGGCGGGCACCAGTCAAAGTCTGGACCAAACCATCTATTCAAGCATTGAAAGACTGTACGACCTTCATCATGTGAGGGATTGGAGGATGAAGCTGCTAAAGTATGACAGAACGCAGGTCTCGCGACACACAAGATATGGATGACTGAATGGAATTTTCAAATCTCACCGGTTGTATTCGTATCCGCCGAATTTGGGGTTGCTCATGATCAATTGGAGGCGTTTCGTTGGGGAAATGGGGTTCTTCGAAGACGTTGGTGGCGACAGGGATTAAGCTGATAAGAGGGGCAAAAGTCGGCGAGAGAAGCTTCAAATGTGAAAACCGGTTTTATGAGCGCAGGCATTTCGCTGTTCAAGGGACCCGGACTTGATTCGAGGCTCTATTTTAATTAATTTGACATATAGTTGAAATTCTCCTTTACTTGGCATCCTCAAAGGCACGAAATACTCGATTCGCTACCACGTGATTTGAAAGCTGGTTTAAGGCTGGAAATCTAGACCAATTCTCTCAGAGGGCCGATCAAACCCATATCAAGGTTGGACGGCGATAAAATGATTATGCGCGCTCTCTTAAGATCCAATGGAGAGATCGATACCGCTCATTCTGGGAAGAGGGGTTACAATTTGACAGGGGCTGGGCGTCACATCCTTGATGTCCAGCTCTGTACCGCAAGCCACCCCGCCCACTTCTCCAAGCAACCGGGCAACCCCCAAGCGCCAAGACTAACGTGGAAGATGCTGAACTTCTTCTCTCCAGCCTTTTCAACGACAATCGTTCGTGAAAGTTATGCTTTCTCGCAATTGACGAAGCATCGGTATGACATCCGAAGGTGTGGTTGACGTGCTGTTGGAACTCGCGAGGAGACAACTGGGCGTGAGTACAGATCCCGTGGAGCAACCGATCCTGTGCGCTGGCCGACAGCTCGGCGCTCCCGCGATCAATACGTTAGGGCTGAGAATGACTGACTTTGTTAACAGAATGCTACGGATCCGAGAATCGGATCATCGCGTGATGGAAGCAATTCTACGTCTGGCCTGAAAGGCTTACAACCTACGAATTCAGCATCCTTTTCTACTTTGTTTATGACATTTATACCTGTCGCTATTTATGCCGTTGTTTGCATCTTGATATTTTTATATTTCCGACGCAAATATCCCCGAGTGTACTCGCCAAGAACTTTTTTGGGAAGTTTGGATCCGAAGTATGTTACTCTTTTTTCTGTCATGGGATGAGAACAACCTTGGGGGATACAATGTGGGAGGACATGGCTAATGATGTAGTGATCGGTCTCCTGAATTGCCCAATGGATGGTTTTCCTGGATTAAACCGTTTTATCAGACGCCTGATACGGTGGTACTGAATCATTCCTCACTCGATGGATTTCTCTTCCTTCGGTTTCTGAAGATACTATGTGTGATTTGCTTGGTTGGATTATGTATCACGTGGCCGATACTACTTCCCGTTCATGCTACGGGTGGTGGGACTAATACTCAGTTGGATATGTTGACGTTTGGAAATGTTTCTTATCCGAGTCGATTCTATGTGCATGCATTTATAGCTTGGTTCTACTTTGGTATGGCTTAGAAATCCATTGAAAGGGTATGGCTGACACAGTTAGGATTCATTCTATACATGGTATCTCGAGAATGTGTGTACTTTATCAGCCTTCGTCAGGCCTACCTCGTCTCACCTCTCTACACGAACAGACTTTCATCCAGAACTGTACTTTTCACCTGTGTACCTCAGCAAATCCTGGACGAGAGAAAACTACGAAGGGTTTTCGGGGATAGTGTCAAGAATATATGGATTCCTCGAGACACCGAAGACCTGGAGCAGCTTGTCAAAGAGCGAGAACAGACATCAGCTCGATTGGAAAAGGCGGAGATCCAATTGATCAGGAAGGTCGACGATGCATACAGAAAAGCTGTTGCGCATGGCCACCCTGATATTGGAGCTGGCTTCCAGCCGGAGGATAGCTATATTAAAGAGGCAGATATGACGGTCTTGGAGACTGCCAAAAGCTCAACATCATCACCACCAATGTCCCCACTTGATCCGATTTCACCAATGAGCGATCCCATGAGTCCTGGATCACCTCGAGAATTCCATCGAACTGACGGAACACCGATGTCAAAAACAGGTTATGGATTCGAAGGACCTCCACCAGAAATCAACGGCTCTGTTGCTGCACAGTGGATACCTTACAGCCAACGGCCCGTTCATCGCCCAATCGCAAATTATGGACGAAGAGTTGATACTATAAAATGGACTCGAGAGCGCTTAAAGAAGCTAGCTCCTGAAATCGGAAAACTGCGCAGCAACTACCGAAAGGGAAAAGGGGCACCTATGCCCGCTTGCTTTATCGAGTTCCAGACCCAAGTCGATGCTCAAGCTGCATATCAAACGCTAGCACACCACCGCGCAAATCACATGAGGCCAGATATAATTGGTGTTCGACCAGAGGAAATCTATTGGCCTGCTCTGTGTATGCCGTGGTGGGAAAGGATAATTCGAAGATTCCTCATTCAGGGGTTCATTGCGGTTATGGTTATATTCTTTGCTATACCGGCTGCGCTTGTCGGTATTATTTCGAACATTAAATTTCTCACGAAAGAGGTGCCCTTTTTGGGCTGGATTGATGATTTACCTAGTGTTGTGGTTGGGTTGATATCTGGTTTGCTTCCGTCTGTCGCACTTGCTGCTCTCATGATGTTGGTCCCACCAATTATGCGAAGTAAGTCTTAAAGTCATTCAAATCCACGCATCAAATTCTCAACTAACAGTTACATAGTGTGCGCCCGACAAAGCGGCGTCACCACCGAGTCCAAAATCGAGCTTTTCGTCCAGAACTCATATTTCGTCTTTGAAGTAGTTCAGGTCTTTCTCATCACAACACTTACATCTGCCGCGTCTGCAGCTATTACGAACGTGATCAAGGATCCAATGTCCGCTAGAGAGCTCCTTGCTACGAGTCTTCCAAAGGCTTCGAATTTCTATGTCTCGTACTTTATTTTGCAGGGTTTGGCTATGAGTGCGAATCGAATTGTGCATCTTGGAAGCATGTTTCGCTTTGTGGTTAATGCGAATACGCCGGTGAATCCGAAGGCTAGAGCTGCTAAGTATCATCGGTTGAGGAAGATGCATTGGGGTAGTGTGGTGAGTTTGATATTTTTTGAGGTGCTCTCTATTGTTCTCAGACGTCTCCTTTTGTTTGCATGTTTTACCCCTATCTCTCTTCGCTTATTCTAACCAAGCTTTCAACACCTAGTACCCCATATTCACAAATCTAGGCGTAATTGGTAAGCCCCCCCCCTTCACCATCAACTCCCTCCTAACACCAACCAGCAATATCCTACTCCCTAATCGCGCCCATCGTCCTCGGCGTCGCTACCATCGGCCTCTACTGCATCTACCTCTCCTTCCGCTGGAACCTCCTCTACGTCTACTCCTCGGAACGCGACGCTCGCGGACTCCACTACCCACGTGCCCTCGGGCAAGTCCTAACCGGCGTCTACCTCGCCGAAGTATGTCTGCTGGGTCTCTTCGCCGTCAAAGGCGCCTACGGCCCTCTAATCATGACATTCGGCCTCATAATCTTCACATCCCTAATAAACGTCTCTTTAAACGATGCGCTCAATCCCCTCCTCTACAACCTCCCTCGAACCGTATGTGCGGAAGAAGATTTGCGACAAGCGGGGAATAATCCTTACGATGCTTCTAATCTTGCGGATAAAAACGACGCGATGGAAGATCATGATGCGGAGTTACAACAGAATGCAGCGTATGACTCGGATTTCGATCCCGGGGAGGCAAATAATGTTAGCCACGGTGATCAAAATACGCGTGGTGTAGGTATTGAAGGCGCAGACGGCGCACTGAAACTCACCCGCCAAACCGCCACCTCCTACCTGCGGTCAAAATACACATCCTCCCCCCTCCCCTCCCTCCTCCGCACCCTCGATTTCTGGTCCCCCATCCTAACACCCTCCTTCACCCCCTCGCCAAATTTCCTACTAAAATGGCTACACCCCGAAGTATTCGCCGACTACCACATAATCCGAGATCAAATACCCAAGGAGTTAGGGGCGGAGTATGGGTATGAAGAGGGGGTATTGAGGGATGCATATGCCCCGCCAGCAATGCGGAAGAGGG
Source organism: Hymenotorrendiella dingleyae (assembly GCA_003988905.1). Taxonomy (NCBI): domain Eukaryota; kingdom Fungi; phylum Ascomycota; class Leotiomycetes; order Helotiales; family Helotiaceae; genus Hymenotorrendiella; species Hymenotorrendiella dingleyae. Next base: position 32,740 of record QYAP01000403.1, read on the forward strand.
CCGAGAGATTGTGGATTCCTCGGGATAGGGCGGGGGTTAGTGCGCAGGAGGTGCGGCATTGTGGGAGGGCTGGCGTGGAGGTCACGGATGTGGATGCGTGGGTTGAGGGGGGAGGCGTGAGGGTTGAGGTTGGAGGGGAGGGGGAGGCGTGGGTGTTTAGGGGGGAGGGGAGGGTGAAGTTTTAGCTGGTCTGAATAGGTGTTTGAGTTTTGAGGATGGGGATTAAGCGACGGGAAGTGGAATAAAGGGATGATGGATATTGTGGTGGGAGAAGGAGAAAGGGGGGAGGGTTATGAGGTGATGATATATGCTTGACTGTTTGACACGATTACAGGATTGCTAGCTTGCGTTTCCGGTATTTTAGCGAGGAGTTTCACTTGGATATAGATAGGGATTTAGATATGATATGATACCTTGGGTTCACTTCAGCACTTTATATTTAGATAGTATTCATATTTCCCCCTCCCCTCCCCCCATCTCATCCATCTCTCCCTCGATCCTACCAACGTCCTCTGACTAAATGAACAAGCACACTTTCCCACTTCCTCAGCTTATGAATAAATATAAGAAACGGGAAATGAAGGAGATACTGAGTGCCGACCACAATGAAAGAAGCCATGGAAGAGCTAATCGTAGTCGCTGGGGGGAAGCAGCGGCTGGTAAGGGGAGACTTGGGTGGCGATTGCTCGCTGGTATCCTGAAGAACGCGGGGGTTTTCTGCCGTTGCGTGGAGAGTGGAAACGGTTGGGCATTGAAAGATATTTTGCAGATATGGTACTTGTTGACAGGACGGATTGGGTTTCCGAATTGAAGGAGATATTGAGTGCCCATTGCCAAACCATGAGATCTTGCTGCCGAAGATGACGCTGAGGCAAAACCGGTTGGGCATTATTGTAATTGGCAGAAGTGGCACTTGTCGAAAGGAAGGACTGGGGTTCTTAAAAATGTTTGTTTGGTCATCCATGTTTCCCCACATCTGACGGCGAGGCTCAAGTCCTGGTTTTGGCGCTGGCTGCTAGTGACGGACTGCGTTTCCGAGGAGTCGCGGCTATATAACCCTCGTACTGAAGTGTTCCTTCCTGTGGTAACTTGTATTTTTTTTCAAGCCTCCCGAGTTTCTCTTCCATAATTGATTCGAGGTCATTCTCTTGAGATCCCGAAAATGGAACTGTGTAAGATGGGAGGTCGATCCTGCTAGCTGACAAACAGATAGTTATCAGCGTAAATATAATCAGCAAGTTAAGGGAGTATAATTACCGCGTCTCCCATTTGAATCACGATCCATGGGAGTTATCGTTATACTAGTAGTTTTCAACACGCCCAGGCATTGTGGATATCTCTTATTTAGCTCGTTACAAACAGCGTGTGCAATATCGGGTGTAAGCTTAGATGCAAGATTGATTTGAACGCTGTTACCAGCAGGGGTTGGTTTTTCCAGGATCCATTTGGAGTTGTTTTTCCAATGTTGATTATCTGAAAGATTTGCTTCAAGATATTTCTTCAGCTCGGTACAAATCTGGCGAATGGTTGGTGAATTTGATACCACGGATACATGATTTTTATCCGCGGCATCTTCGGGCTTGAAGGAGCGTACAATGCCAGTAGTTTTGATTTTGACAGAGGGAAATTTGGATATCAAGTATGCTACGGCTGCTTCATATTCCACTAAACATGAAGCGGTTCTCGGCAATTTATTGGCTATTAGGGTTCCTCTGAATGGCTTAAGTCCATATTCCGAGCGGATAGCGTTGATATTTATTAAGGCAGGTGATGTCTCGCAATAATTAATGATAATATTGACAGCTTGGAAGGGTTGTTTATTCCAGCTCCTTAAAATTGGGGATAGAGGAATAATTGGCTTCATGGCGAGGTCGATAACAGTGATAGAATCAAGACTGAGGCGAGGGTGATGTTGGGAGGTAAGAGGTCGAAGGACCGTTTGTTTGCCATGCAGACTCCAAGTTCAGGCACGACGATGCACTCTAGAGAACCAATAAGCATAGGTCATTTTAAAATAGCTTCTCCGTCTCACCTGATTTCGTCCTCACATTGGTCTCGGCTCCGACCCACGACAATGCCCTGCGTCGTCGTGTTGGTGTGTCGGACAGTCGAAATCGTTGAAGTCTTTGATGAAATTGCGCTTCTGACGCTGCACTGTAGCCGCGATGTCCTGTCCCAAGTGGTTTGTTTTCGACTGCGGTGTAGGTGGATGAGCGCGTCGAGGAGGAGAGGAAAGTGGTGTTGGTGTTTGGGTCCTCGGCAGCTCCTTGCATCGCGGGCTGTTTTAGGCTAGCGCTTAAATGAGGGGTGCATCGCGTCCAATCTATGTATTGGTGGCCCGTGCCGATCCTTGTGTTACTTGAGGGTATACCTAGTAAGTACCTAAGTAGGTAGCAGGCGCGCTTCTCCTTTGATCGAGCTCACGCGAATTCTTCTCCATCGCTCCTGCCTTCACCTCACTCTTCGTCGAGAACAGGGATTGTTTGGACAGCTTTCCTACGAATGATTCAGATCTCAAGCCTCAACTCTCGAATTCGAAACACGTGACCCTATATATATACACCTCGAAATCAGTGAGAGCAATAATTTGAAGAAGGGAGAAAATCAGCTTGGAAGTAGGAATCTACTCCAGCAACTACTGCACTTGCTTTTTCGATGAGTCGACATAAAAGAAAGACCATCGCTCAATTGACCACCAAGTTACGGTATCTCCTAAGCCAAAAGCAGTACTGTAAAACATCGACACCAGATCACAAAATACATTGGGAGGGGAAACATATAATACTGGATATCATGTTTGTATTCAGACAGACAAATTGCTAAACGAAGACCCCAAAGTCAAAAATTGCGCCATCCAGCTCGATTCTTCCCACGAATAATTTAAGCACCACCCTCCTACGAAATGTCAGCAACAAGTTCGAATGTCGGATGCAGTAGAACATACCTTTCTCTGACCAACGAAGAATCCCAATCCAAATGTCTCCGTTGTGAAAGTAATCTTGCTACCCTTAGGGACTACATCTCAGTTAGTACAAGCATCCTTAAACCCCCCAGCACATTACGATTAAGAAAGAGATAGCCCGAGTAGCACTCACAATAAAACACATCACCCTTCACAGCATGAACCTTCTGGCCCGTCTCATCCGAGATATCAAACTCGCCATCAACAATAATCTTCATCTCATGGTAAGTGTACTCATACACAAGCGGTGTTCCCTTCTCCAATCGATAGAAACCAGCCGAGATGGGAGAAGTAGGGTCGTTCTTCTCGGAAGTTGAGATGTCGCCAAGGAACGCATTCTCGTTGGCGATGAGAGGAGGCTTGAAGGAGGTTTGAGCTCCGGCGTAGTGTGTGAAGGACATGATTTTGGATGGTTGTTTGGTTTCGGAGGTGGAGATGGAGGCTTTGGCTTTGCTGAGGATGGCGCCCATGTTAGATTATATGAGGTAAAGTTATGAATGTGAGGATCGAGGTGAGGTGAGGTGAGTATGTAAAAGGTTCTTGGTCTTCTTTCAAATGGGATGGGGACGACCAGGCAGTATATAAGATCTCCACGTACCTTCTCTTATCTCTGCAACAATTCTCAATACAGTTCGCAGCTCACAAGGTACCTAGCGGATATCTTCTCTCTCTTCGTGCAGCTACACTGTCATTTTATAACAACCCCTCTATTCTGCATCAAAGTTACCCCACCCCACCTTACCGAAAATCCCTCGCGCTCCCAACGCCACGCCCCTATCAGGGGAATGCATTGCTGCATCGGGGTAGGTGAGAAGGATTGGGCTTGTTTGAGATTCGAAGAGTGGTTGGGCAGGAGGATTGACTAATGCTCAGGTATATTTCGGGCTTGGTTGCATTGGCTTTGAGGGGATTGATGTCTAATTGTTAGTTTTGGACTGCCGACAGGATTTAAGTTCCAATCAGATGCAAACAACCTTGGTTTTGACCCTTCTTGCAATTCAAATTCAACAAAGCTTGCTCAAAAAAGAAAAGCTATGCTCACCAGAGTCAGCGGTCCAAACAGTGATACAGTAAGCATCAAATAATGGCTTGATTCAGGTTGCGGGGTTCCCGCATTTCGTTGCGATTGCGGCTGGATATTTTCCAGCGGCGTTGGCGATAAGGGAGAAACCTTGGGGTTTCCCAAAGCGGGAAAATTTTCCTGACTTTGGCTTCGGCTTAGTAATGGTGAGCAACACGTGATTGTCCCCCACACTTGCGCTCGGTTAGCCTGCTGCTACTCTCGAACTTTTCTTTTCAACCATCTCTTTGCTTCTTTCCAAGAAAGTTTTTCTAGTACAGTACGTCAATATTCTGCTCTTCTCGCAATGCGAATTATCGTCGCTGTAGATATTCCATTGCTTTCTATCTACTCTTAATAGATTTGTACTATTCAAGTAGGGTAGCGAATGCTTTCTTTACTTTCCCATTTCACTTCTGCGTGGAGATTTTGCTTCTGGGACTATTTTACTGGAAATCGACTAGAATTCAAGGACAGAAAAGGAGAGAAAATTTTCTTATTCTCAATCACCCCTCCTTGCAAGCACTTTACGTCTCATCACTTCTTCGATTTGGTATATAAGCTGCCTAAACTTTACTTTGGAAAAATTCCTCGGCAATTAGGAAAGTTCAAGTCTTTAGGCGTATGGCTGTTTTTTATTTCAGTTTCCTTTTGGACTACGTCGACCAAGTGGCTCTCATTACTTCAGACTCTCGGCAAAAGCTGTTCCGCTGCGCTCAAAATTTGGCGCACATCATAAGGCAATACAGTATAAAATTGTCGAGGAAGCGCAATCGGCAGTCAATATTATTTCGACAGCAACCGTAACTTATTTCCGATTGCAGCATGGTAAGGAAAAGGGGTGGGAGACAAGGTCTTTCATGAAGAGAGCTACGTCTTCTGTTCTACTTCTTGATAAATGAATGAAACTGTGGTTGGTAGTATCCCGCTTGTTGCATTGTCTTTATCTGCCGAATCGAGGTTCGAGAGCCAATGTACTGGCTCAATTGACTTCGCGACGCATATTTATGCTCTACAAATATAAAACTTTCCTGTGAGAAATAGAGTCGCAGACTCGCAGTATAATTCTCGAAATTGGACGCTTTTGAATATCTTGCTCCAATCTAACTTTCCAGGAAATCCAAGATGGTCACTTACAAGATTTTCGTCTTTCGCTTCCGAACTTCATGGCACACTTCCATACTCACTACTTTAAATATCCATCGTAATATTGAGTCAGTAAATATTTACATCTGGGCAAAACCCGAATTCATCTCAGCTTGGTTGGCGAAGTCTGGATATTTTCCGCCGGGGTGGGGGGTTACAGAAGGTTTGAAGCATGCTCACTACGGCAAAAAAAACCGTACGAGAAGAATGGCGCCAATCGCCGCGCGATAGAAAGCTTACAATGCACCTACGGAGCAGGTTGCGAAAGTTATGGGTATTGACAACAAAGTTCGTTTCGGTAGCAAGAAAATGCCTTTCCAAAATTTCAGCAAAAAACAGACAGAGAGTGAGTTGTGAGAGTTGACGCTCTAGTGTTATCTTCCACGTAAAGCTTCGGGGAAAACTTGTGGGCTCATGATACTCGACAGGTGTCAAAAGGGCGACAGATTATACGTGACCGATTGGTAGGCTACCCTTCTTTGCTCTTAGCCTCTTACCTACTGTAGTAGTTGTTGTTGGCATATTTGGGGTGAATACGGTCTGGGCTGCGGGGCTACGGCTATAGCAGTGCACGGACCACCTCTTGAGGCACAAAGCCTCCTGCCAGTCCAATACAACGCTTTTACCTATGCTTATTGCTCCCTCATAGTGATCAATAGTAGTTTTTGATGTTCAATATATATCAAGGTCGGCAGAGTTTCGTAATGGAAGTGGGGTTGAGTGTGTAAACATCTACCTTCAACACTTCTGCCACTTCATCATCAAAGCGAGTATCGAAGGCGGCGGTTGCCACTAGTATCGTCCACTCTCGATTGCAAGTTGCATACGCGCACTTTCGATACTACGATAGCGAAAGACTCGCGATGAGGCTGGAGAAACATGAAGCTGTAAATTTACCGTCACCAGTAATATTTTATCATTTTCACGACCGCAGATCCGCAACCTCCGGAGCCACCGATAGTTGAAGCTACCATCGACGTAAGTAAAAGTCTCTCTCTACCATATTCTGATGACGAGCTAACAACCCGTATTTTTAATTTCTTTGTACGCCGAGAACCAGAACTCTGATTGGCTTGTATCAATAGGAGAACCTGAGCTAGCCGAAGCTTCTCGCCCGAAATAGAAAACCTCTTTGAGAAAATTCCAGAGGCGGCCATTGTTAGAAATTTCGGTAACAATGAACCAGCAACAATCTTGCTATTCTTAGTATCCTCGAACTCTTCACAATGGAATGGTCACCTTTTATCCCATTGTACGTGAATACGTCTTTGTCCTCGAAAATCAAAACAGTACAAGCTGGAGAATTATATATTCGCCCGAGCTTAACCCCTGAAATGATTCCAACAGACACGAACATTCGTTCTTTCCATTGCACAAACACAAATTCGACCAGTTCACAAACACAAAAACCAACCACTTCACCAAAACACCACACAAACACCATGTCTTACTACCGCGAAGAATCCCCAGCTCGTTACACCTACGAGGATGAAGAGCCCGAGACCATCCCCGTTGACAACCCCGAAGATTTCGATGGTAAAACCGAAGTCACCAAGGAAGATCTTGAAAACTTCTTCAAGAAGAAGATGCTCCGCCAGAATGGAGGTTATGACCCAGAGAGACTCAAGAGGGAAGTTGCCAGGGAGTTTGAGGCCAGAGCTCCGACTTATGGTCCGGATGGTAGTGTAGGTCCTTCTCATTTCCAGAAAAGGGCTTATGATATGGCTTGGGAGAAAGAAAAGGAGGAGTATGAGCAACGATACGGAGGTGGTTCTACTCATAGAACACGTGGTCGTACTCCACCGCCAGGTCCAGGCTACAGTCGTCGTCGTCGTCCTTCCACCTCTCGTCCTGGACGTAGCAGTGGCCCTCAGTATGGCGAGTATGTTGATGCTACAGATGATTATTCATCGGACCGTCGTTACGGAAGCACCAGCAGCAAGCCATCGTATGGAGATTATGCCGAGCCTTCTGGGTCTTCATATCGCCGTTCATCAGCGAGCCGTGGCTATAGCTCTCGTGCTGACCCCGATATCGTAGATGTTGAACCTCGTACAAGCAGCTCTTCTCGCTCCCCACCTTCAGGATATTCATATCGCCGTCCATCAGCAAGCTATGGTTCTAGCTCTCGCGCTGGCCCCGACATCGTAGACGCTGAACCCCGTAGAAGCAGCTCTTCTCGTACTCCACCACCTCAACCACCTCCAGGCTATCGCCCCTATTACGGCGCAAGCGTAGACGACATCACTGACGATTTTGATAACATCAGACTCGGCAGAGATGGCCGTAGCAAGACCACTGGTAGTAGCTCTCGCAGTGCTCGTGATCAAGAAATCTACGAGGCCGCATTCCGCCAGGAAAGTGAACGAGGTAGAGGGTCCCCCTCGAGCTCACGTAGACCACAGGAGAGCTCCAGTAGCTCTCGTAGTGCTCGCGAGAGGGAAATATACGAGGAGGCCTTTCGCCAAGAAACCGAGAGAGCAAGCCGCCCAAGCGGGTACGCTAGTTCTTCTTCTAGCTCTGATAGGCATCGTCGTCCCTCTCGTTCCAACTCCTCTCGATATAGATAAGCAAGAACATTTCCATTGAGTTTTTCGTATAGGATTTGAAGTTCTTTTCCCGGAGTTCTGGTTTATTTGGAGCAATCCTTATTTAAAAAAAATATTAAAAAAAGGGTGGGGAAAAAGGTAAATACAAATTCTTCAGTTTCTCAAAGTTAATTAATTATCCTTCGATTCTTGATAAAAATGAAATTCCAGTCGCATGACATAAATTCAAATCGCCAGTGTGAAATGTGAAGGCGCCGAGTCGCCAAAATTGAAGTGTAGGAATTTTCGTATGAAAGGTGAGGCAGTGCGTTTGGGGAAGAACGTTGGCACGGGCGCTCCTCGGCTTGGGTGCGGTACATCGCAGGGTAACCTGACGGGAGTAAGCAGACCCGGGTAACCGCGCGCGAATAGCACTCACGAATTCCAAATCACCATAAAAAAAAAGTACCAAAACAAAAAACAGCAAAAACCTAAGTCCCGAAGGACTTAGGGAAAACCCGGCGGGTTTTATTACTCGGGACCTGCGATCGACCATCTAGGGTCTGGTGGCCGTCGTCCTGGCATCCTCCCAGAAGTCGAACTTTGATTGCAACCCACTCTGCCAAGCTGGGGCCCCATTCGCTTCTTACAAAAACAGACCGTGTTAAACGACATTATAAGGTGACTTGGACCTAGGTGGTTCCGGGCTATAGGTTGGCTTTTGCCGATGCGGGAGGACGGGGAGGGAGTTGGCGAATAGTTGGTTTGGGTTTGGCTGTTGATGTCAACACGCGAGCGAAAGAGTGAGGTTTTCAAAGCATTAACTGTCATATTTTCATGAAGTATCTGGCTAACGAGTTATTGGTTTTGCTTTCTTGTTAACTTGCCGAGATCAACATCTTCCTTTCCGATCGAACCTCACGAGACTTCGACTCCTAACCCTTCCACTGCGATAAAACCACCCCATTATTGTAGAGTTATTGTAATTACACAGTTCGATTCTCTTGGACCACTCATTATCGCTATTTAACCAAGTATGCTGACTGGAAATGACAGAGCTGTATTCGGACCACCACCAAGTATCTGCCCGCATACTGTGAAAATCCTCCAATTGAATAATTTGAATTGGAAATATAAATAGTCCAAGTGAATAGGTGTACAACAAAGATTTGCTATCTTGATAGATTTTATTCATCGGATCGAATTGGATTGAAAATGTAACTCATTCTAGTGATGATTTTCGGTAGTGACTCAAAATTCGGTAATAACTCAACTCAAACCACCTCACATCCACCACTCATCCCCCACTCCACCCAAATTTTCCAATATATCCCCATTCCACCTAAAAGTTTCTTACCTATCACTTCTCGCAGCCCAAAATGGTAACTTCTCTATTTCTGTCAACCTTTACTATACCAAGCCTCGCAGTTCCAATCAATTCCATCCGTTATATTGCTATTGCATTTGTATGAGGGTCTAACATTAGTTTGGGGAGATATTTATATTCCTACATATCGACATCAGCATGTTAATTTAGATGTGTAGTGCATTATTGGAAATTTAATCGGGAAAGGTTGTTTCAGGCCGAAGAACCGAAAACCTTGATCAATTTTCCCAGACACGTCTTCAGTGAGTTACTTGGTTCTCCTCCTTATTAACTGCATACAAACCTAACTAGATACATATCTACCTCTCTTCAACCAAGTACCGACAAGACAAATTAAGCGAGAATTCGCCCTGTGGCGGCTTATTTAAACAAGCAGCCAGAAAGCAAAAGGAAATCGAGGTAGACAGATAACTTATCAATGTGTCCATATCAGAGAGTCCTCGGGGAATACTCATGTCACACGCTATTTTTCGTCCACTAGAAGTAAACGAGACCGAGTGCAAGAATCCAGCACATTCTTCTCGATACTCTTCTAACCTGACATTCACTTCGCGAAATCTATATACAACACAATGCACCTACTTCGGCAGCAACTCAAAACTCGCCCCGCTTTCCTCTCTGTCCCTCACAGCTTTAATACCTTTAAACAATACTTCGCTTGACATAATCGCAAACCTGTACTTTTCCGAGTCAGCAACCTATGTGATGAATTTTGCACTGGGACTATGGGAGTTCCAGACATAAATTTGGGATCCTCTGCAATCTAGCGATAATGAAGGATCTTGAGGTTGGTGGTTAGAGGGTATTTATATCTGGAAGGAGGGAGATGAAAGTATGGTGCCGAGAACTTCTTCGCCCCGCGATTTCGATCTACAAAATGACGCAATATTCAAACAGAATCGAGGCCAAGATCACCCTCATTGAGTATACAGAACTATCTTCGACTTAAAGCGCATGAGTGTTGAATCAGCCTAACCTTCATCTTTCCCTCCTTTCCATCCCGAGAATCCAATCAAGCAAAAATCAACACAGAGAAACATCCCCCCCAATCCACCCCTCCATATTAAACCCCTATAAAAATAAGTGGCTACCGGTATTAACACGATTTCTTGTTTAAATATGGGCAGAGAGGATATATTGGTACACATTGGTGCTTGTGGCGCACGATTTCACCCAAGACAAAATTTTCTGTGTGCAAGTATGGGCTATGCTTAGCAGGAGACAAAATGGTGAAAAGGATGAGTATTAGTTTAAGTAACTAGAGGTGGCCAAGGGGACAGTAAATGCGAGAAGATAGAAAGGGAGTACTGTAGCGTTTTCGGTAGCAACAACTCCTTCCCTCATCCCTCCCTCCCTCTCCACCTACCCAACCTAATCCTTCTTCCCTTTACCCCTCCAAACCCCCTTCCTCATCCCCATCCCCATCCACCCTTGAAAAAATACTTCCTCAACTCCAAACTCCCTTCTGTGATCCCACAAACACAACTCAACCAGTTCTCTTCTGTGGTATGCATTTCGCCATAATTTGTCAATAGACACGCTCAGTTAGTTATATACCCCACGAGGCAAGGCTGGCGGGTTGAAGTGTAGTTGTGATGTGAGTTAAGGAAACCTGAGGTGAATACAGTAGGAACTCCATCCCCATCCCTCCATCCAACATAAAAACCCACACCCCCTCCCATCCATCAAACCTACATTCATCAAACCGGAGAATACCGTGAAAAAATATGCCAAGAATCACCGACGATGAGAGTTATCAGCCTTTTGATCTCCTTGTTCTTAGAGCTAATTGACTCCTTAGGACCTAGGTATCAACAAGACACTTTCAGTAAATTCTCCAAGACTCTAGAAATACGTCGGAAAAAACCGGCAAAATCGAATAGCAGCATATTCACGCTGCGGTATGTGGCAAGTAAATTCGAACAACCCACTATCAAGTGCCACTGGGGATCTCGGTAAATGCATACTAAATGCCGCTCCTTTTACCTTTGGCCTGTACAGCACTACTGTAATCAATTCCCGTCAAAGTTTCTTGTCCAGGAGCCAATTGCTAGCCTCAATTTCGGGCTAGAACTTATACCAGCAGGCCTGAGGGACAACTTGTATATATAGGCGGCAAAATTAGCCTCGCACACCATCGATTTACTGCTAGCCCTTCTCGCGCCCATATGAAGACAGGAGCGATGGAAGAGAGAATATGGTCTTGATTTGAAGCAAAGTAGAATTTCTCTGTAAATAGGCAGTATCAAACCCCATGAAGCTCGAGGGAAGAGTGAAAAAAGCCGGCCAAGAAGTGAAGCAGAGATTTGCCGAAAATAGAAATTATGCAACGCATTATCATCAAGTACGCCCACAGCGTATCCGTAAACGCCATCCGACCTAGCCTCATTATGTCATTGTTCATTGCACATATGTTCCGTACGCCATATGTTCTGGAAAGTTCGTTCTGCTAGACCAACCGCGGAACCGGCCGCGGCCAAAAATGATAGCAGTGTATCGATATTGTTCGGCCTCAATGTGCTTCCAAACAGAGAGCCAAGAGACGGGTTGCCAAGCCGAAAAAGGTGCCATGAAGTTGAAAACGGCGAAGGTTTCGCTTTCGTAATCCCAATTCCCGCAAATATGATAGATCATTGAGGAATATGGCAAAAAACGCTCTTTTTTGGCGTCTGAGCGAGATTCAAGAGCGACTTCCGAGGCCAAGTCTTCGGGCAAGCTTGCCTCTCTTGCCATTCTCGACTTCCTTTCTGAATTTCTTCCAGGACTTGTCACGTTCTTCCCAGTCACTCATTTGAGCTGTTCAATTCGTCAGCTTTGACCTCGTATACATGCAACATTTGAACGTGGAAATGTCTTAATATGTCCAAGTGGCGGCGAAGTGATATCAAGTAGAGAGACATACCGAGCAACCAGTCCCATCTCTTATCCTCCGTTTCCAGAATGTTCCAGCCATTCTCCCGATTTAATCTAGCTTGTCTGTTTTCTTCTGCCGCTTCGGCACCGACTAAATGGGGGTCTTCATTGGTACGGATTGACTTTGCCCTTTCTTCCTCGGCCATCTTTCGTCGCATTTGGGAGATGGCATCTTCGCCGTTGATAGCTGCCACCAGCAAGGTCGATTGCTCTTGGGCAGTCAATGCTGATGCTCTGCGCTGTGCTATGGAGTGGTATGCTCGTGATGTAGGATTCGAGACTTGGGTTCGTGACCATGTTGGATTACGGAATGCTTCGAGGGAGGGTGTACTGTTTGCGCGTGAGTGCGCAAGTGGGGGAATTGGTGGAAGGCCGATGCGAGGGGCATTGACTGCAGGAAGCCTCGAGACGTAACTGGGGGCGGCGGATCGAATGGAAGCTGTCTCGAAGTCCTGCGGACTGAGGGTCACCGCGCGGGGTGAGTATGGGGGAGGGTCCATGGCGGACATTGACATGATGCCGATAGTGGTGAGGTTCTGTTCGAACTTCGAAGGGGCTGTAGAACGCCACCGCGTGTTGTACGCGGTTGTATGGGTCGATGAGGCGCGTGATCTATGGGCGGTCCAGAAGAAATGGATGAACTCAAGCTGTACTCGAGTACAAATTATCCGTTGGCGTGCATGGGAGACAGAAGCTAGATCAAGCACAGTAGGATACTTGTACGCCGGGTGGTTATTCACACGTGGGGGAAAGGAATGCAGACGCCGAGACACATGGTCGTGTCGTACACAGCCGGCTTTTATACCGTGAGGGACACGAGGCGGTAAAGCGATAAGTGACGAGAAATTAAAGACAAAGGAGCTGGTGGGAGCCCGTTCTAGAACTTGCCTTGAGCTGAGCACATGGGAGGGAGAGATGGGTAGATGGAGGGGTCGCCAAGTGAAGCGGGGCATCCTAGTAAGTGAGGGTGGGGCAAACTGGGAATTTCCATTGGCCAGATTTCTGCCCATCAACTGTCAACGTTGACATCGGCCGCAACGACTCACAATACGGATGATGGAGAGACGTCTCGACGACATGCCCTCCTCTCGCCCTCCTCTCTTATATCTCAAGCCGAAAGGGGGTACCGTTCAAACATCGTCATCCCTTGCTGCCGATGGCGGATGAAACGGCACACTAACGCGCGCGTCGGGGCAAGTACCCACCTGGGTATAGGAGAGGAGAGGAGATGAATTATTAGCTTTGTTGAGTATATCCTCATAGTGTGAAGGACCGCCATTCTAATGCACGCGTCGCGGAGATTGCCATTTGGGAAAAAAAGAACGCAAAATGATCTCCGGGATCGGTCCACTAGTCCTTCGGAAACTACCACCATGGAGGATTCCTTCGATTCGTACTATTCCTTCTTCTCGCTCTTCTCATCACGCTCTACCAAATATATCCTCACCTCTTCGAGCGAAGCGAGCTACGGGGCTGGCCTCCATGCGGACTCCAAACGCGGATTTCGGGGATGCTTTGCTGTTCCTCCGGAGGCCACTGCCATGGAGGCGGTATTCGCTACGCTCTGGAACTCTCTCAAATCATGTCTCTTATTTATTTGTGGTCGAGTATATCTTCATCGTTACAACTCGTGTACTTCTCAATGTAGCATCTTACGACACCCGGAAGCCTGCGGGTTGATATCATACATGCACTGTGATGCACAATTTGTGCCATTTGCTTATGGATCTACTTGTTCTGCTCACAGTACGCCTCCTTCACCACTTTACTCACCGAGTCGAGTTCTGTCTGCTAGTATCTTATGCTCTAGCCTTGATTGACGGCAGCACCCGCAATGTTACTAGCAACAGCCCTCGTTTTCTATCCTATCATTTTTGGACTTGGCCGATGTGGTGCCTCGCTGATAGCTATCGATTATTCATGGTACGGTCGTGCTAGGCCACTTCATCACGAACCTTTCCAATTTCCTGGCGAAAGCCACCCCTTTTTCCTTGGGAATATGATTACTTTAGGTTCGATTCGCCTCTGGGTGAGCTGATCAAGTCCGGAACCGACGGTTTGGAAGCGGGCTCGAGCAGGCAATACCCTTCGAGGTTGCGGGTATTACCCAGATGTTGGTACCTTTTCATCTTTTCTGCTTTGTGTTCCCCTTTTCCCCTTCAATTATCGTTACCCCTGCACCTTTCTAGAACCCTATTCCACGCAGCACAATGCCGATATGCCAAATCACTCTGCTTATGTGGCTTACAGCAACCTTTTCCGGTGCAACTGGAATAGGAAGAATGCGTAAAAATAGATGGAACGCATGGATAACGACGAAAACGATCGATTGGGACCTGCAAAACGCCCCGGTGGCGCTTTTGGAGGCTGTCAAAAACTGACCATTTGCTCGTCAGAGGCGATAAACCTGGTCCGCCACGCGACCGAACCATGAGACACCAGTATTCAGCAGGACATGACCAGCATCCGTTGTGAACCCTCCCCAGGATGGCTTGGGTTTGTGCTACCATAGCACACAAGGGACCTTGCTTTTATTCTGCAGCCACGCCAATCATGGGGATTCGGTTGCGTCCACGATCCAGTTCTTTGGTATTTTTGAGGTGCTACCATATCGTCGAGAGGGCTTTCGCACTGGAAATCACTTACTCGGGTTTGCGAGATCGCAGTCAAGATGGAGTATTTATTTCTCGGAGTGAGCCCCTCGAAATTTGAAATCAATTTGGCAAGGCCATGTATAGCTTCACGAACCATGCCGGAAAATCAGGGCAGTCAGGGCAGAGGATTACGGCCTCATTCGAAATCGAGGGGCGGATGTGTAATTTGCAAACTGAGACGAGTTGTAAGTGCTTCTCCACAAAAATATCTTTTCCTCACTAACAGTTTCTAGAAGGTATGACTTCCGGATTTCTTTAGGGCCTGGCTTGTCATCTTGCCTCTCCTTTCAACCCAAATTGAGAATCACCATAATGACTTTTAACAAGTGTAATGAAGCTCGACCGTTCTGCGATTCATGTCTTCGCCGCAATGAACGCTGCGATTACTCGGATGAGCCATCACGCAGTCGAAAATCACGCTCCGATTACAAAGGCAGCCCTGAATCAACAAGAGACAACTCAACATCACCAGTCTCTCCTTACCGACCTCGTCCAATGGATCATCTTCATCTCAACTTAAACGTCCTAGTTGAAACAACAGAACGTCGATTGCTCGAGATGCGACTTATGCACCATTTTGTAACCTCAACAGTCCAAAATGACTTCCTCTCTACCCACGACGAAGGGATGTTAGACCTTTGGCTTCACGAAGCACCCACCCTCGCCTTTCAGCACCCCTTCCTACTCAATGCCATTCTCTCCATCTCTGCTCTTCACCTCGCCAAAACCACATCTGACACCTCAATGCCCGACAACCATAAAGTATATCTTAACGCCGCAATCGGCCAACATCGCCGCGCAGTCCAAGAACTAAGCCCATTGAATGCTGAAGCCGTTTGCGTCTCAACAGTCTTGATATCGTTGAATTCGTTTACGCTGCTCCAAGATACACAATCGCAAAACTACTCACCCCCGATTCATCTCTTCGAGTTATTAGCAGGCAACATCCCCCTCTTCTCCTCAGCCCTCCCTCTCGTTCCGGAAAACAGCAAAGTCACATCCATCGTCACAGCATCTCCACCCCTCTCAGACCTCCAACGTATCCCCAACGACCCCATTTATCAACAACCCTTCCACGTTCTCTCCTCCTGGCGTGCACCCGGCGAAGTCCTCTCCCCTTCTCTCCAAGAAGCATTCGACTCAGTCCTTCGCTACATCGGCTTCATCCTCTCGCAATCCAAAAACGCTTCCGTACATCCAAGTGAGTTGAGACAGGCGTGGCTTGCGTTCCCGACGTTAGCACCCCCATTGTATGTGCAAGCACTGAGGGAAGGCAATGAGAGAGCACTGGTGTGTCTGGCTTATTATTTTTCACTGGCGACGAGTATGGATGGTGTTTGGTGGTTGGAGGGGATTGTGGAGAGGGAGGTGCGTGGGGTTTTGGGGGGGTTGGGGGAGGAGTGGAGGTGGGCTATGGTTGGGCCTTTGCAGAGGTTGGGCGATGAGTGAGGGGTTTGATTTTATCTTGCTTATAATAAGTAAGTTGGAGCTCGAGATGTTGTTGGTGATTGAGTTGATGTTGTATGGGTGGGATAGTGTGCAGGCAATACTGGCTTTCACAGATCCGGCTTTCCTTGTCTGGGTTTCATATCTGAATTTTCTTTCCATGTCAAATTAGGGATAAAGCGTGGCGACTTGGCGCGGGTGCAGAGAAACGTTTTCATTTTTTGAATTGGGGTTTTATTTTGAAATTTCCTTGGTTAGAAGGAGGGAGGTGAAAAGAGTGACGTGGGTGTGAAAATGGGGTTCCGTTGTGTTTCGGATATATTAGATGGACTGTTTAGATTATTAGATCTCCTAGCAAATACAGTATTTTACTTGAAATTGTAGAGTTGGGTTTATAGGTTGTTACGTTTTTCGATTTAAGAGTATAAGAGTACGGTATTCACCTCACTCGCCCACTTCACTCTCACGTAACACAACCCCGCCACTTCGCAGTATTTAAGAACTCTCGAGGGCTATCTAAGTAAAACTATACACAACCAGATGCGGGATACATGTATCCTGATATGCGGTGCGGACGGAGTGTGTCTTTGTGTATGAGCTGTTCGTTACGGAATCTCGGGCTGGGGATGGTTGGGGGTATGGGGTTATGATGAGGGTTTGATCTTGTGTGGTGGAAATGGGATATAACATTTCGATGTTACAAATAGTTTCGGTGGTGAGTTGCGTTTCGGTAACAACACTTCTCACCTTACCTCACCTCACCCTTTCCTCTTTCATAAATATCCTCCCAATCTATCTATCTAATAAGTTGAATCTCCTTATTTACTTCGACGTTAAATTGAGACGGAGAGACAGTGTGAAGCTTCAAGTTTCGCGGTCATAGCTGTGTGTTTGTTTCTGAGGAGTTGTGGTGGTTGTAGTAAGGGCTGGTTAAATGGGGTATGGGGAGATTGTGGGAGACGGGGGGTTTTCTATTGTTAAGTATGAGATGGAGATCTATCTAGAACACCGAGGTGAATGGAAGAGTTTTATGTAGTGGAAGACCCTCGTTTTAGTCTATATATCGTAGATGGTGGGGTTGTTAAGCGCTCACTATCACAAACCTGGAGAGCTACCAACAACGCCTACTGCTGTTGGCTGGCGAAACCCGTCAATTCGATCAGCAGTCCAAGAAGATGACCAACGCCGTCCTCCGAGGGAATTTGGATTTTCCTATCAAAGGCACAACCTGATTATTTGGCGGCTTTGGCAGAAGATGGGAGGAACGTTTCGGTGGTGGGTAGGGTTTCGGTAACAAACCCCTTGAATTCCAAGTCCCAAAAATACTTTCCTCCCTCCTACTCACGCGAGCTTGCCTCATTTCTTCTCGTGCCAAACGACATTCTCTCTGATGGATTTGGGTAAGTGGTAAGGCTCTTTCTCGCATCTTCGACTGGGGCAAATTCGGGTACAGTATGTAGATTCTGTGCTGTGGTGTGATGTAGGTAGATATATATATAATGGGGAAAGGGGGATGGTTTTGATGATGGCGGTTTTGATTATGGAGATTAGTAGGTATTTCGGGATGGATTTTATTTAGATATAATATTTTCCTTTGGAAATACTATCTTTCCCGGTATTCGCACTCTCTGATCCAATAACCCCTAGTTCTAGGATTAGTTTTCACTCATATTCACCTCCTCGCTCCTTCCCATTACACCTTTCTTACACTCGCTTAGAGTATTTAAGGCAACCCAAGAGCTAGTAAAATCAGCAGAGCCAGAATGTGCACACAGAGCTGGAACACAGAGCTGGAAAGCAGAAGTGGCAGCTCCGATTCCGAGCTTACCTTTTTTGGAAGGGGATGTGCTGGTGTGTTTGTACGTTGTAGATTATGAATACCGGGGAGTTGGTTCGTGGTTTGATTTTAGGTGGTGTGAAATGGGAAAGGAGATTCGGTGGTAAGTATCGTTTTGGTGGCGAGTAGGGTTTCCGTAACAACTCATCCAACCTTTCCCCAAAACCTTCCTACCTATCCTATCGGAGGGGACTCGTGTTAGGTTCAGTTGTATATCCTTGCTACCATTTACATCTCTTTCGTTGAAGTCCATTCTGGAGTAAGGATGATCATCAGACTAGCCGCAGCGAAGTAGATCCCATCGCCACCGGCATCCGATTGTACTGTATCAAGAGTACACCAGAATCGGTGATACTTTATACTCTTTTGAGGTCTCGCTTAACGCTCTTTCACATGTCGATGGTGTATCAAGTGCGTTGTTCCTCGGATTTTTCTCTGGTGAATTGGGGAGTTGATATGTATATCCGTTGCCTGTTGCCGCAGGCCCACGGGGCCAGTATTTTGTAGTTTGCCATTGTGCTCAATGATGAGCCGAAAGAAGGGTAATTGTGGGGCTTTTATGTAGGGTTGGAGATTTGGTTTCCGGGGTTTTTTGTTACGGAGGTAAGAGTTGGGGCCATAGCTCGTCGCACACTTAAGCGAAACACACCAAAAATCGCCCTTTTTACCTTGTTTTAAAATAATTATAATAAAATCATT
>QYAP01000404.1:0-55078 GCA_003988905.1 Hymenotorrendiella dingleyae
GGTAGGTCACCATACCTTTTTCAGATTAAAAAGGTAGGTATTTTAAGGTATGGTACCATGGTATTACCATGGTAGAGCATACCTTTTGCCGAACTTTGTCTCCAACCCGAAGAATGGACTGCCGAAGATCGCTCCTACTACACATCCAGATTCCAACACTTAGCTTCCGCCTGGCACCACCAACCGTTCGATCTCTATCACCGGCCTTTCGCACTTCCTACAGTGGTCCCTGATCCGTTCTATCACACCAGGCAGCAGGACGATTCACTCGCCCTTGCACGGCTCCAAAACCATACTTCTGAAGGCCTACTACTCTCCACTGGTGTTTCCGACAATGACCCCGAGACACCACCGTGGCGGCAGTTGTTTGAAGAAGCAGAGAAAAGTGCAGTACCGGTCATACCAACAGGCACACTCGATCCCGGGTTTGAAGATTTCGCATTGGGAAGAAGCTTCTTCGTCACGAAGAGGGGATACTTGGGGCTCGGCCCTAGAGATGCGAAGGTTGGTGATCAAGTGAGTGTGCTACCGGGTTCGGACGTGCCTTTTGTTCTCAGGAAAGGCCAGGATATCGGAGGATGGGAAGTAGTGGGGGAAACATATGTGCATGGGATTATGATGGGTGAGGTTATCGAGATGTGGAAGTCGGGAGCTTTCAAGACTGAGAAGTTGGTGCTTACCTAACCTATGATCTGGACGAAACTGCAAAATTACATAAAGAAACCTCAAGAAATATGATGCTAGCTTGTAGCTACTATGATCTACTTAGCAATAGTTGGTATATAGCTAGCTCACTTAAGCTATAAAAGTATATTCCTTCCCCCTCTCAGAGATTTCACAGAAGACAATCCGCAACGAGCAAATATGTGCGCTATCAGTCTCAATACTACTGTACCACATTAAATGGGTTAAAGCACCACCCCTACCATTTTGACTTCAATTCCCTCAGACATTCTGGGACACTAGGCCACAAAAAAAGGGAGAACTCTCCCAATTCTTCATATTAGCCTAGCACAATGAGGTTGATAACGGTAGAACCGTAGAGGAGCTAGCGCTCTAAATCAATTAATACGGTAGCCGAGCTCTCAAAAATGTAGTATACTACCTTTTTAACTCTAGGGGAATAACGCAACTTCGCCATATACCTCCTAGAATCACGCAGTACCTCTCCCTCGCAAAAAGCACACTAGCACTTCCCCCTTCTATCACCCACCCCAATCACCAAACCCTGCCCGCAAAGAAATCTGCTATAACATGCGAGAGAACATGCGAGCACCTCCGCATGACGGAGGCCAAGCCCACGATACCCTCAGCGAAAGAACGATGCATGGAAATTTAACCTTAACTCTCCGCGCCAAACTCAATTAGAACCCCCCAATGAAAGCGAGCGGAAAAACAAGAGGAAAAGACGTCAGGCCAATGAAACCCCATTTCCCCCTCTCTCCCCCCGCCTATGTAGTAATATTTACCCTCAAGTCCGACGAGTGGGCGTGAAGCAATCCTGCAATTATGTCTCCTAAAGTCCTAGTTCATCATCACTCAACGAAACTAAGCCCTTGGCAACTCAGCACATCCAACGCAAAATCAACTAAGTTTCATCTATTCCCTACTCGCATGTGGCCGTGGACGTTATCTGCCACCCACACAGACTATACTGCAAACTTGCACTAGCATATGCATCGAGAAGTTTTTAGAAGCCCAAAACACCTGGTGAGTGCAGCAACTACTGCACACCAGATTACTGCAAAGCTAACTCACCAGTAAGAGCGTCTGCAGGTGACAACTTTCCCACTTTTACGCTTGTGGCGGTCACCTCACACTCGCAGTTCCGTAGGTTAGACTTTTCGATTCTGAAAACGATTGGCAAAGAGATCGCAACCTATCAAATACGGCATTCGAACTTGAGCATTACCAAGCTTACTGTATTCGGTAGCAGGTGCCTATAGGTCTTGACAGCTCCGGCGATGACGACAGTGATGGAAAAGTCCTAGTAAACTCAATTCATACCAACAAGCAGAAATAGAAAGTACAAGCAAAGACAAGCACAAATCTGAAACTCGCGAATAGAAGAACATTCGGCAATAGCAAAAAAAGAGAAAACAATTGAAATCCAAGCAGAACTAAATGGCATACCGAGCTTCACGGCACTTTTCTCCCGGCAAGGTGATCTTCATAGTCTCTTGCCTTTTTGAACCCTTCTTACCAAAGCCCACTCGACCCCTGCAGAGAAGAATCCTTTTAGGTTCCTACAATTGAGGGGTAATGTAGAGTGTAGTACGGAGTACTGCAGAGCAAGACTGCAACAGTCCATGGCTTGCCTTCCCCTCGACAAGGACGTGGGGGTTCGATGTCTGCGTGTGGGGTCCTTGGCAACTGGGTTTATGCCGGAAAAAAAGAGAACTTTCTCGGCACACGGAGGACACCTTGAAAAGGTTCAAAATTTTGGAAAATGTGCGCCCTGAGCCGATGATGAAATGTTGCGGTGTGACCGTGGTGTGCTTGAGAAGGCATCTTTCTCACCGCTGGTGATAGGCGATATGCAAGTCCCCTCTCAGTTTGTGGTTGCTAGCGACTGTCGGCTTTTATATGCCAGATTTTTAGATGCATATCCTTGGAAGCGGAGCTACCTTGCTCGAGAAAGATACGAAAAGCAGATATGTTTTGATGAAGCCGGGAAAGCATCATCCTCCGAGGACATCAGATCGGCTTCGTCGGTAGTCTTAGGAAAGTGATCCGACAATCGATGGCCATCTATAGGTTGGCGTATTTGCGAAGTTATACGTGATGCGTCAAACCCCTCTGCGGAGAGAATGAACATCCCCCCTCACCGTCTTTCCTGCTTCTCATCTCATCCAGTGAAAATGCATAGGATGCACTCCGCAAACGGTCCTAATTGCCAGGCTTACGGCCTGACTTTTCGGGGTGAGCACGGCCTATAAGTCAGGAACACGAAAACGTTCGCAGAATAGAAAAACGTTCGCAAACATAAAAAATTAGCCGCATCACTCTGGCTACGTAATATAACTAATTAAAAATTAGTAATATTTTTCTTTAATTTATTTCTGATTTTTTGATTAAGATTTTATAAAATTTAAATTCGAATTAAATAAATTAAGAATAAAATTTTAATAATTCCATAATTTTTAGGATTTTAATTTTAGTAAGGAATCTCGTGAACGTAGGCCGTGCCCACCCCGAAAAGTCAGGCCGTAAGCCTGGCAATTATCCCCTCCTGCTCTGCCAGAAGATCGGGACTGAGAGGCGATCTTCTTGGAAGGCATGACTTCATTGATGAGGCAAAACCTCGCGATCCGAGGTTGAGAGGCAGAATACATCGAACTGAACACAACAACGTCGTCGGGGCTCAGCATCTTATCACTGAAGCTGAAACCGGAGGTCCCAAGTCCCATGACGCTCTGATATCTTTTAGCATTACGTTGGTGACGCTGTGAGCCGAACGGTGGAGGGTGGAGGGTGGAGGGTGGAGGGTGGAGGGTGGAGGGTGGTTGGTGGTCGGTGGTTGGGCTACAGTGGTGATGATAGGATTGTTGTTGAAAATCCGACCCTTATCCGGACGGGCTCCTTTAAGGGCTCCTCCTCCCAGCGCTCTTTGCGCCATCAACGGTGGCAATCAGTCACGGGCTTGTCGACGGGAACCCACTGGAAACACACAACCCCCAGGAGGGAAGGTGAATTGCGTGATGTGAAAGGGTGAGAGGGTGAGAGGGTGCAACTGGCGGGGGATCTCTCGTCAAGAGCCGGCGAGCAACAGCTGAGGATCCTGAAAAGTTTCATAATCACAGGCGCCGACGTGACTGGCGATTGGCGCTCCGAGGTGCTGCCCCAGGCCAACGGATCACCACTCAAATCATCATCCCATCCGTTTGCAGGTTGGATGGTGATGATCTTTGCTGGGAGTTGCGGCGAAATCTGCCAAGCGCAGGGGTTCAAATGGACGTCAGGGTCGGCTTCCAAGCCATGCAGGGTCCGGGAAAGGCTTTTTACCTGTCCATTGATCGGCGCAGTGAGGTCATCGCTGCCCCACCCATCTCTCGGTGAAGCACACCTCTTGCAAATCCTTCCTGGCGGGTGCGAAAGGAAGTGGCAGGAAGGGGGAATTTCTGTAGGATACCGAAGGAAACCAAGTGGTCGCACGATGCTAGTATGAGATGCCAGACTAGCACATCGCCATCCTTGTACATCGAGTCGCCGAATTTGTTCAGGACCAAGCATACCCGCCGCCGTGAAGCTATCTATCAGATTAGCCCGCGCGCTGCACGTTGTGCTTGGCTACAACGTAGGAGAATTAAAAAAGGGGACCTATTCCCTGTCAGTAGGTGCAGCCAAGTATCCAAGACTTCCATTCTCGTCGACACCCCCGTTATGAGCGGGGGAACGACTCGAGGGCACGGGGGCAGCAGCAGACGTCGACCAAGTTCCGCGGCTGACGTACCCGGTGGACTTGGCCCAGGGCATACCATACAGTAGTAATTAGTCTACAAGCTCACCCCTCCTCTCCCATGTTAAACCTCATTGTGCTAGAATATTTCGGAGAATGAGAACAGAATGGATGGATGAGGTTCAGAAAACTGGAAAACTCTCCCATTCTGACCTCAATTTTCTTCAACACCATGGCATAATGAGGTATAAAGCAATAACAGAAAGAGAGTGGGATTATAACCCAAGTAATGCGGTGTAAAAGGCGACGCAAATAACGTAAGCACTCAACACCAAGTCCCAAATTGAGCCAAGCTTGGCCTCTGGCATATAACGACATCGCATATAC
This sequence comes from Hymenotorrendiella dingleyae, assembly GCA_003988905.1. Classification (NCBI taxonomy): domain Eukaryota; kingdom Fungi; phylum Ascomycota; class Leotiomycetes; order Helotiales; family Helotiaceae; genus Hymenotorrendiella; species Hymenotorrendiella dingleyae. Next base: position 4,787 of record QYAP01000404.1, read on the forward strand.
CAGATGTCGAGCCTAACTACATGCACAGTTCAGGTGTTGGTTGGACGTGAGCTTGGTACCTGGGACTTAAGTAAGACTTGAGCAACGAGGGAATGAGGAATGAAATGCATCAGTATAAACCCTTAGGAAGACCGCGCATAACATTCTACAGAGTATATATGAGAGTGAGAGCGAGAGTGTATGAGAGTAGCAAGTAGCAAGTACGTTGACTTCGGTCAAGTTCGGTGGCAGGCTTGCCACGAGGACATAATATGAGAGATTGGCCCCCCTGTCTGCCTTGAAATGGCAGTGCCGGTATGCCACTCCCACTATGACGACCCTTGATCACAAACTGGCCGCGGGGGATGAAGAAAAAAAACATTTGCACACAGACAACCAGGAGGGAAACAGAAGCCGCCGCTTCTGATCTGATGGATTCGGGACTTTCATGGCCGCTGTCGCATGTCCCGTTAGATACTCAGGTAGATATACTTCTCCTCGAGTATCCAAGAGAACTTTCCTTTTTCGTCGACATTGAAAAAGGGCGGCTCCCAAGCCTCCCCCTCCCCCTCCTGCCTCCAAGCTCGTCTCGCTTGCGCCTGCCACTACCCCTAGTGCGTCAGGGTACTTGGCAGATCGCACACACCCCTGCTCGTGACGGCGTGCTCCCGAACTCTCTTTCTTTGCGCTCGTCAAGGCCGTCTCCACCCCTCTCCTCTCCACATCTCTCGCCGCCAGTCTTGCTTGAATCTCCAACTCCACAAAACCAGCCATTCCGCCCCCTCTCACCGGCCGGTTGTATCATTTCAGGGTCTGCCTCCCACTTCTCCTCCACCAAAAAAGTCTCTATCGCCCACTAGCAAGCACGCACTACCAGCACGACACGACCGAAAAATCCACGGGCAGCAGCACGCGCTACCTATCCAACGGCAGCTAAACGTTCAAGGAAGGAAAGGGGCAAGGACCAAGGACCCTTCACGCGCACCGCACCGCACCGAACCGCATTGCCATCGTTGCCAGCCTGTCTGCAACCCAAGCCCCTCTTCCAACGTCTAAATGTGTAGTCCCAATTTCCTGCTCTCCTGAGCCTCTCCCTCAACAACAATATCACATCGTTTGCGTAGCCGCCCTCGAGAGAGCGATTCACTTCCTCCTTTCGCTTCGATAGCGATTTCCCCTTCGCTGCCGGCTCTTGCTCAGACTACTCTACTCGCTCTCGCTATTCACACCTTTCAACCATTACGTCTTTTTTCCAGCGAGTATTCGGGCGTTGAGCAGCAGATCAACACGTCATATTCGAAGGATTATTTCACAACCCACAAAATTTAGAAAAAAAGCGATTCAAGCAAGATAGGAAAGTGGCTGCTGTAAATACCACACCTACCTCAAAAAAGCCAAATCCTTCACGGCTCTCCTCACACACACCACGATCATGTCTACCACCACCATCCCAGCGGTCGGCGATGCCACCGACCTTACTCTAAACTCCGCAACCACAAATTCCTCTTCCTCGTCGGTCCACGAAGATGGCGGGGTGGCACAAACACCAACGAAGCTCACACGACCACGCCTCGGCACACGTAAATCGAGTGGCACCATAATCGTCCCAAGAGACCATAGAACAGAGATGGACGACGAGGACGAGCAGTTCGACGAAGACGACGCAAGAGCAATGAGTCCACGAAGGAGTAGTCAGGATCTGGAGAAGATGAGCCAGGAAGCAAGAGCACATCTTGACGAGTACGTTCCCCCAGGCTCCTTTACCTATATAATATACCCAAAACCACCACCCCTCCCCATTGACCCCACGCCAATCCAAGCAACCCCCAACTAACCCCTCTCTTAGACACGCAAAAATACTCCAAAAATCCCTCCTCGAAATCTTCAACCGCATCGAAGCAGTCAAAGAAGAACACGACAAGCTAGACAACAACAACAAGTTCCTCCAAAAGTACATTGGCGACCTCATGTCGACGTCCAAGATTACAGCGACAGGAGCTGGCGGCAGAAAGAAATAATGGAAGGCGAGAACGTGCCAGAGTCGCAAGAATAGAATAAGGACTCGAAAGCACAACATACATCATCAAGGGAACCACTCACGGAAGCATCGAGTGATTCCCAAGCGAACCAAGCCAACTCAACTCGGCCAATCTCCCTCATGTCAAGTTAACTTGGTTCTCAACTCACGTACGCAACACATACGTTGGGGCGGTTGGGTGATCAGCATCAAGATTGTCCATGAGGTTTTATGAATGAATGCATTTCCAACCAGGGGGCGTAAAAACGCACTTTTTTTTTTATATCTTTATATATCTGTTCGATTAACATATTTTTCTGGCACGGTATAGCACTGCATGTGTCTTGGGTTTGGCTTTTGTAACGGGGAATTGGCATTGCATTGGGCGTCATTGTCTGCACATCTTTCACATCATACCCGTCAAGCGCTGAGAAAGCATCATTGTCTTTTAAGTTTGACAAGAAATTAGATTGGCAGTCTTTGGTTGAGTTGACAGGCATGGCATGTTTATACGGAGAAGAAGGCTTCTGATTTTCCCACTTCCAAGTAATGAAAGAGGAGGTTGTATTATACCTATTTAATGAAACACTCATGAATAACTGCCAACCACCGTTTCTGAACTACATTTTGCCAGCCTCCGAATGATTGAAATAACGTCAAGTAAAAACATGGAAAGAAGTAGGGTTATTCTGGAAAGCGCAAGGTCCGCAGGACTTGTAAAGAGAAAAATGAAGGGAAAAAACGACCAGCCGCAAAACATCCTACTCAACGCTAAACTCGATAAATAGGGGGGATAGGAGTGATACCTAAAGAAAGAAAGAAAATCTCGACCTCAGCGCTACTCCTAATGCTTGTCGTTCTCAATAACACCTAGGATTCGGCGTTCTGGCTCCTTGCCATTCTCCTGCTGGCTGCTTTTTCCTCCCCCCGAGACCTTTCGCGTGGGAGAGGTTTTCGGCTCATCCTCATCGTCAATGACCTTCGAGGCGGCTGGAGTAATAACCCGTTGTCGTTTATTGGCACCGTGACTTGGACCTGCGAATGGCTGAGCGACGTTGCGGGCCATTGCTTCGTTGCAAGGAAGTGTGGCCTCGACTGCAGCGGGCGCATCCAGCATATTCTCTTTTCTGCCTCGAATATTGCCGTTGCTAGCGGGCCCCGGACCCAGCGCCAATGTGATATCTACCATATCAGGATCAGGTTTTGCTAGAGACCGCCCGCTAATTAGTTTTGATTTTTCAGGGTGGATCCGAGGGGCAACTTTACTAATAATTGAATCTGCAACCCTCTTGGTCGTGGGCTTACTTGGTCCTCCAACCAATTCAGTAGGCAAAGGCACCCTGGCAGCAATAGTCGTTGTATCAGTTGGCGTTCGTTCCTCGTTCTGGGGCGTGTTGACTGGGGCAGAAGGAATTAAAGCTTCACAGATTGCGTCATAGGCACCATGCTCTTGCAGGCTTTTTTGGCTCTTCTGGCGATGCTCCCTTTCGAATTTCCCATCAGAAATAGACATCGGATCGGTGACCTGTCGGCTGCTATTGGTACGAGTATTTGGTCGACTAGAGTAATCAGGCATTGACACATCCGAGGATAGTCGGCGCCAGTCTTTGAGCGCCGTATGTACTGGCTCAGTAAAGGGATCAAAAGAGGGTTGCTGCTGCGGAAATATTGGAGGGTTTTGGGTAAATAGTGAACCCATATCGACGGTGGCTGGAATAGCCTTTGATACAATGGATCGACGAGGGGAATGACTATGAGCCTCGACATCTTGCTCCATCTTTTGGGGAGGGGGAGAAAAGTGTTGAGCATAGTAAGGTCCAACGATGGAAACTTGGCGCCACATCGCTGCGTTCGGCCAAGCAATAGATGAAGCCTCGAGTACGTCTGGAAGGCAAGATTAGAGAGTTAGCCATACCCATCCAGCAATAGGCCTTCTGCCTGATCTAGACACTTACGTAAAGGAGCATGCTGGAAAGAGAAGGACACAAGATTCTTAACGCGTTCGAAAGGATATGCCATGTTGTCTCGAGTGAAGCCTTCGGCTAAAAGAATCTTCACACGGCCAAGGTCGTCTCCAGCACTCCAATAACTTTGAGACAATAATTCTTTATGGAAGGCGGGGAACTTCAACTTCTCAAAATCGCCATGTTTGTCCAGATCTGCCGAGGAGCATTATCAGCAGCCATTTGAAGTCGCGTTTTGACAAACCAAACACATACCTATGCTGAGGTCCAGGATAGTTGGCCATGGTCCTTGTTGACCAAACCATTTGGATCTGTTAGGATCAGCCAAACATCTTCGCGCTTTATTTGAATAGCAGGATTAAATCATACCCTACCATCCGTCCGTCCACGAAAACTCGAGCTTCGAACACAACATTGTCTGCCGGCTTCTTCAAGTTTTGTATGTATCTGCTGGTCTCGGGGTTTTGCCACGAGTGGATGGAGATACGAAAGTTCGCGCCTGCTGGTAAGGCCGGGATGAAAGAAGTAACGGTGGGAAGCAAGTGAGCGCTGGTTTGAGCGCTGTGGGTTTCTAAGATCAAATCAGACCTGGGCTATAAGTTGGATATCGAGGATACTGACCAGGATCTTGAATTACTTGGCAGGCGGTTTTGAACTCTTGCAAAGGAATCTTTGACTGGTCTGGGAAAACCAGGACATCCCAACTTTGATAACGCATCTTGAATGATGGGTTTGCTCTGTGCAATCAAGCTGTTTGCGATATGATGAAGGAAATGTGGTGAAGCGAATTTGGTGCAAAGCTAACTTTGATCAAGCAACAGTAACCTCAGCGGGGAAGTTGAACGGGATGAGGGGGAAAGTCGGTCAGGAGAGGTTACATGTGTTTCGAGGGGAAGTATAGGTAAGAAAAGCTCTCGTCATGTCTGGAAGGAGCTTAGAGCACGAGGAAGAAAGAGTGAAATTTGAAGGAAGGAGCTACCCATCGCCTCTACCATGACAATCACTTGAGGATACTTGCCCCGACATATTTTCTCTCTTTGGTTCAGCAGCGAAAATAACTGATTCATTGATTTCCGTGACAACGATAATAAGTTGAGGCTTCAAACACTTGTTTAGACAGTCTATTCAGCTGTCATTTCTTTTATACTCTTAGTAAGAAAGGATTGGAGGTGTAAGAAGGGAACTAGAGTCAATATTAGTTTTACAGTGCACCTGTATCATCACAAGAACTGGGGCTTGAAAAGAACTGAGTTGTTGTGCATTTTGAAACCAATGAAATATCTGTTTGGCTGTCAATCACCCAACTCCATATGTACAAATCCTATTGCCCCATTTCCTCATGCGTCACCTGCAGCTCTTGCCTGGCAATAATTAGCAAGAGATTTTCCCCAAATACACCATATTTCACTTACCCGTAGCGCACCTGGCCCACCTAATTCCGCCTCAAGACCTCCCTCAAACTCCCGTGGAGCTGATGGCTTATCAGGGTAGGACAATTTGACAGCGGCCAAAAGTCCAAATACAGCCGTTATGAAGCATCCGATTTGAAAGAGACCCTTTCCTGGCTTTACATGTGTGTATTCATGGGGAGAGAACATGCCAAGAATGTCGTTGTCTTCGTGGACTGGCTCTCCGTAGTTTCGACGTTCCTGTTTGTCCCACCAGTCCGCATGAGGATCACGAAACTGGCGCTTGATTTTTGGTGGATTCACGTATCCTCCATTCTGTCCTTTCAATTAGTCAATTGCCTTTTGGGAGACAGGTTGGGATTGACTAACCTGGCCGGGATCTTCAGCGTCGGTCTGCAATCTACAGTGTTAGCCCAAGCTCGGCAGAAGCTGAACATTATGGCAGAGATAGTATTGACGGACCAAGGCGGGATATTCTGCTGAAGCTCCTGAGGAAGCTGAAGAAGAAGCGCATCGTTGTTGGACCAGGAGAGCTCGACGAGAGATGAGTACAGCAGCCCGGATGGGGCGCGCTGTTGCAATTCGCCGCGACAACATCTGTGCACACAATTAACAAAGCTCTGGAGTATGCAATTGCATGCTTGAGAAGTCCTACCCTGATTGTGGTTCGTGGCAATGGTCTGGTTTTGGACTTTATATCACTCTGTCGCGGGCAAGCTCCCTCACCAGACGTTGCAGCCCCGACCCACTAGCGCGTCGCTTAAGCTGACCCGATCGCCTTCCCTGGCCTGCCCGCGATAGTTTTTTGCATTTGTGTTGACAGTTATCAAACCCTTACTATTTTGTCAACCACAAGCGCCACAGACCTCTGTGCATGCGCAAACTTTGCAGCAGAAGTATTCCAATCATCGCGCATCTGTCGACGTAAAAATCGTCTCCTCAGATGTCCATTTCATCGAGTTCACGGTAGTGCCTGGCCCCCTCGCTCCAAGAAGTCATGACACAGACCGCGTCGGATGCTCCAGAGAGTCAAGCAATCTTTGGTACAAAATCGCATCCAACAAACAACAGCGACGTCCCTCCCGTTGCGACACCTCCACCCGAAGCGCCAATAGATGATGAAATTACAAATACAAATGGCGAAACAATCCACGTTGAACACGAAGGTCCCCCGACAAAGAAGCGGCGAGTTAGTGAGACCGCGCCGATATCGCGTCGAAAGGTCGAGTCGCCGCCTTGGAAGAAAGCTATAGCAGAAGGGCCTTCAAGTTTCACGCAGGATGGGAAGAGAAAGTCTGGCAGAACAAACCACATACCTCTTGAGTTGCAGCCACCGTCGGGCAAGCGCCAGACACGAGGCGCCATCCAGAAAGAGCAGTCGAACAAGAATAAACATGGAAGCACGAACGGATCGCATCAGGCACGGGATGCTACCACACTGGCGAACGGGACCAGGAAGCCCGGTCCTACTGGCACATCTAGCGCTCAACATACACCAAAGTCGCCTTCAAAGCCTGCAAACTCTCCCAGAAGAGTCCACCGAAAGTCTATGCCGACAGAACAGAAATCTACACCAGCTCGTCACCTCAAACAATCGTCTCCGTCTCCGAAAACCCCTCAATCGGCGCCAACGCAGGCTCGGCCAGACAAGACCCGTCGCTCCCGACGTGGGGTAGAAATAAGTCAAAATGAAGAAGCTGCTCGTACTAGCTCTCTCAAACAAGAGGCGCCTGTGGGAGAAAGCCCCAAGGCAAAACTATCCCGGATAAAATTAAAGGTTAAGCCGGCTGCTCTGCCTCTCATTCACCCTGAGTTAATCCCCAAGCGTCCAAAGCAATATCCAACTCTGGCAGAGTTCTTCGAAGCCGCAAAAAGTGTGCCTGTTGACGATGGAGGCCTGTATTGCCCGGAGGATGGACTCGAATATACTCCAGAATCAATTCTGAAGGAGGCTAGACTTCTCACACGTCTGGAAGAGGCTGCAGAACCCGGGGGCTTACTGAGTCGGGAGATTTGCACAGCTTACGAACCGCCTGAACAAGAACACATTCCTGAGCAATACGCACATAGAGATCATTTGAACCGAGCTGCTATCGAATTTCGCAGGTTGATGCTCATCGAACAACGAAAGCACAAGGCTACCGCAAAGAGGCTGGCCGAGGCTTGCAGGGACGAATGGAATCGAAAACAACCAAAATCTAAGGAGCAACTAGAAGCAGAAGAGATTAAAGCGGGTGAAAATCGCTACAGGTTTTTGGTCAAAATTCTTCAAGCTACATGGGCCAATGCTAGGGCAGAGATCAATCGACGACGGGTAGTGCAGTGGGAAGCTCAGGAACAAGAACGAGTCCGTAAGGCTTTGAACGAGGCTGTTGACAAATCAACGTTAAAGCTTCAGGCTCAAGGGGCATTCCGAGATTCCGAGATAACTTCAGAGGAAGATTCTGATGAATGCTCAGGCGAGAGCGAGAGCGACGGTGCGGATTTGGAGCTAGAGGACGATGAGAGGGAGAGCAATATGTCTTCTTCTGATTCCGAGGCGGATGAAGAGCAACTTGCGTCAGATGCAGCTGAGGATGAACACCTAACGCAAGAGCAACTTAGAGAGAAATATGCCAATATACAGGATTTACCAACTCCGCCAGAAGATGTCGAAATGGCTGATGCCGATGCTGATGAGCCTGGACCTGGAATTGATACGGAGGACAATGCGGAAGACAGCGACGAGTCTATTGACATGGATGATGACCTCGGTTCTAGCGATGATCAGTCTGGAAGTGAAGATGACGAAGATGCCAGTGAAGAAGAAGACGGGCGTGATGATCTTGGAGCTTCGAGTTTGCTAGGCTTCCTTGCGCCGTCCGATCTGAAGGCAATGGAGCTAGAACAAGGCACTTCTGAACAGATAGCTACCGAGGACGATGAAATGGATGTTGGACCTGATGAGAACGAAGTGCCGATGGATATCGATGCGGATCAAACGACACCTATTCCAACCAACGGCAATATAGAAACAACTGCGGAATCTAATTCAGACCTGCTGGCTCCACTAAAGCAGGGCCAGGAACTTCGAGTACCAAGCCCGGATCGAAGTAGCCAACCTACCCCGAATACCACCGAGACGAGACCATCTGAGGTCGATTCTGCTTCGTCAGTTGAACTGCACCACAGCCGGCAAGCTACACAAAGCTCAACACCACAGCCGAGCAATAACTTGAAAACTCCTGTTCCATTTCTTTTGAGGGGAACACTTAGAGAGTATCAACATTACGGTGTAGATTGGCTTGCCGGGCTCTACGCCAATCATACAAACGGCATCCTAGCAGATGAGATGGGCCTCGGAAAGACAATACAAACCATAGCTCTCCTCGCCCATCTTGCCTGTGAACATCATGTCTGGGGTCCTCATCTTGTCATTGTTCCAACTAGCGTCATTTTGAATTGGGAAATGGAATTCAAGAAATGGTGCCCAGGGTTCAAGATCTTAACTTACTACGGTACTATTGAAGAACGAAAAAGAAAACGACAAGGGTGGAAAGCTGAGAATTCATGGAACGTCTTGATCACATCTTATCAGATTATTCTCAAAGACCAATCTATCTTCAAGCGCCGGCCTTGGCATTATATGATTCTAGACGAAGCTCACAACATCAAAAACTTCCAGTCACAAAGATGGCAAGCAATGTTGACATTTAATACTCGAGCAAGACTTCTTTTGACAGGTACGCCCCTTCAAAACAATCTTACTGAGCTTTGGTCTCTCCTCTACTTCTTGATGCCATCGGACGGAACCGTGGGAGGATTTGCGAACCTCAAAGAATTCCAAGACTGGTTCAAGAAACCATCCGAGCAGATTCTGGAGCATGGTCGTGACCAGATGGATGACGAGTCTAAAGCGATTATCACCAAACTTCATAAAGTCTTGAGACCTTATCTGCTCCGTCGATTAAAGGCAGATGTTGAAAAGCAGATGCCTGCGAAGTACGAGCACGTTGAATTTTGCCGACTTTCCAAACGCCAAAGAGAGTTATACGATAGCTTTCTGAGCCGAGAGGATACAAGAGGAACTCTAGCTTCAGGAAATTACCTGTCAATTATCAACTGTCTCATGCAGCTCAGGAAAGTCTGCAATCATCCAGATCTTTTTCTAGACCGACCAATCATGACATCGTATACTATGGATCGGTCAGCTGTTGCAGATTTCGAAATCAAAGACCTTCTGGTTCGCCGACGGCTTCTCCGGGAAGATCCAATGTCTACTGTTAGCCTAGAGTTTTTAAACCTTGTACCTACGAAACATGAGCGTTTCTCCAGTGCTATTACTTCCCGAAGCACCGTCCTGAGTTCCCAAAGGGCCTTGATGGACATGCGTGAGGCGCAGCGAAATAGAGCTCAAAGCGCTTTCACGCAGTTCAATCCATCCAACGCCAACTCAAACCTGATTTATCTAGAAAGTGCTTCGAGATGGGGCAGGTTTGAGGAATTGCAACATAGTGTTTATCTCAATGCCCTGCGACGACAGCAGAACCCTATTTATGGGAAGCAGCTTCTGGATATGTTGACTTTGGGTACCACGGAGCGCCCCTTCAAGCCAATGCCTAAACAACGCAATCAGTGGCTAACTTGGTTATCGAACATTTCGCCTACACTCACGGCGATGGTTCCCACGGTGGAAGCTCGATCAGAAGCTCTCGACACTACAATTCGGAAGTTTGCTTGCGTAACTCCTCCAGTAGTGGCAAAGGACATATCTTCCATGATCATTACAGAAAAGAGCGTTGACAAGATTCGGTCTACCATTGACAGTTCCCGAAAGGATCCGTTCCACGAAGCGCGAATGAGGTTATCAATACAATTTCCGGACAAACGCCTATTGCAATATGATTGTGGCAAACTACAAACTTTGGATAAGCTACTTCGAAAGTTACAAGCTGGAGGACATCGTGCGCTTATATTCACCCAAATGACCAGAGTACTTGACATCCTTGAACAATTCCTGAACATTCATGGTCACAAGTACCTCCGACTTGATGGGAGCACTAGGATCGAGCAACGCCAAATACTCACGGATCGCTTCAACAATGACACCCGCATCTTGGCGTTCATTTTATCCAGTCGATCTGGTGGTCTAGGCATAAACTTGACTGGTGCTGATACTGTCATCTTCTACGACCTTGACTGGAATCCTGCTATGGATAAGCAATGTCAAGATCGATGCCATCGTATTGGTCAGACGCGAGATGTACACATCTATCGCCTTGTCTCAGAACATACCATCGAAGCCAACATCCTTCGCAAAGCCAACCAGAAACGTATGTTGGATGACGTGGTTATCCAAGAGGGAGAGTTTACTACGGACTATTTCAACAAAGTGAACACCCAGGAGGTTGTCGAGGAGGAATCTGCGATACTAGACGAAGACGCTGCTGCTGCGAGTGCTGCTATGGACCGAGTTCTTGGCGGACCTGACAATAGCAAAAACGTACAACGAGTGCTAGCCACCGCCGAAGATTCGGAGGATAGAGCAGCGGCCCAAACAGCCGAAAAGGAGATACATGAAACCGACGCAGCAGATTTCGACGAAACTGCAGCCGCAACTCCTGCTGTTGCTACCCCCCAAAATGGTGCGGATGACCCCGTGGGTGAAATACCTTCGGCCGTCGAAGGTGATATGGAGCTGGATGAAGAAGACGAGCTTAACGCTTGGGGTGAACGTGTCAAATCCACGGATGATTATATGATGAAGTTCATGACGGAGGAGCTTAGAGATACCCCGGTGGAACTGCCGCGAGACAAAAGCAAGAAGAGAGACAGAGGTCACCGGTCTCATCGGGCGAGGTAGTAGTAGTACTAGGATTTTGTATAATAGGACTCTTTTCAAGAGCTTCACCTTATGTTGTTATTACTTACGGCTAATTTGGCAACGTGCATACGAACGAGCATGGGATGGGGTTGGCGTTGGTGAGGAAAATCGCATCATTGGAGTTTTATTGGTAGAGGATGGGAGAGGCGAGTAGGATAGGATCTTCTTTCCTGTGTATAGTATGAGTATATATATCTTGTTTGCGAGGGGCTATGCCTCAACTAAAAGCATGAAGGATGGATGGGGTTGGATAAGAGAATACAGTAATTAAGTAATACACGATCGGTGTCTCAAATGACGGCTGCAAATAAGTCTAGTGAAGTGCATAGAGTTTAATTTCAAATAATAGCCGAATCGGGTTTCGATTATGGGAAGCTTCGACTGATAAGTGGTAAACTTCAACTAATCCAAGTTAAGGATCAAGAGAAATTAACATATCGTATCTTTACCCAAAGGACCTTGAAGTTTCTTCCCACCTTTCATTAAATTCATTTTAAAGATAAGCGATTTTCTTCCATCTAATCTACCTCTAAATCCATCTTACTGGCTTAAACGAGTTAAAGAGAAGAAAGTACACTTTGAGTCAAGATCATTTGTCAATAAAAAAGAGTAAAGTGTGATTTAGGCCGCGAGGTCTTACTTCAACTCATTCAGCATGGTTTGCTGACTACAGGCAAGGAGAAGCCAGCGAACAAGGTGGGGTCGCACAACCCTAAGCCTTGATGTTGGTTGTGACTGGGCGCCTGCGCAGGCAATCATAGATTGGCACTTGAAACGGGCCCAAAACGATAACAGTGCGCGTATGAAATGTTTTTATAGAGGACAGTTTACTTGAAATTTTGGTGGGATTGCTATTAAGTGGCGAGTAGGTCTGAGTATGACTGTGCGAGCAGGAATTGTAGGATTTTGAAGGTTGGAATCCTTTGGGCCGTGGCCCGGCTCTATGGCTGGCTGGCTGGATGTAAGGCTGGCGGCAATATTTTTTGGAGGTTGACACCAGGAATGCAAAAATCGAATGTTCGATAGAAAAGCATTGTGACACCAGGTTGGCTAGCCCACGAAAATTGAAGTACCATAAGAAGGCTGGCTTGCATTCCAGCGATGAAGATATCCCGTAAACAGTAGGAAAGCATACCTAGGTACATCGCGGCAATGTTGAACTGTCCATTTCCCTACACGGTCATCCAGCCTATGACTTTCCTCTGATCGCATACTGAAAGCAACATTATGAGGCGAAGTTATGTCAAGAAGGATGCGATCTTGAACTTCGAAACGTGGAGGATGATTGCGGCACGTGTCTGTCGCCATCTGGCCATTCTCCATGCTCGCTTCTCCAACTCGGATTCAGCCTTCTGCATCTTCAAGCCCCCCTGAGCCCCTCGGCCCCCTTACCCCTGCAGATTGACGCTTGCAACGCTGGCCACCAGGCGATCTTTGCACTCGCTGCACGCTAAGGCGAAATATCGAACGCCAAATTGATATTTGACCGAGCAGAAACGGGGACGATTTGCGATCGAGATTGGATCATTGGAAGAGGAGATTGCAAGCGGAAGAGAAAATGTTGTGAAATGTGTGGCCAAATCCTTGATTGCGAGGACAAACTTTGAAGATAAGAGAGAAAAGCTTGTTTCGGTGGCATTCAGCCCTTTTTTCTATTCCGGTGCTAGACTGCATAGCCAAGCACAAGCCAGCCGTGCCAGCCACGATTTGGCTGTGGTGTACGCCCCCAGTGCGCCTCGCCCGCCTAGCCTTCCCAGCTGGCAGATCTGCTCGAAACAACCCACGGATCATAACTGTGCTTGCACTTCGCATCAAACTTCTCCACAAACACCGAACCTGTCCTCACACACTCGCTCTCTCTCTTTCTCTCTCCATCTCTCACCTCGGTGCCATTCCTCACTTTTCCTCACCTCACCTCACCACAACCTCACAATGGCAATCTCCAATACCGGTACCTCGCCAAGAAGGACGCGCGCCGTCATCGCCTTCCTCGCTACAGCTGCCTTGCTGATACCGAATGCAATGGCGCAAAGTGCTTCGAGTACAACCACCGGTTCATTGATCACTCCTAGTAGTTCAGTGAACGCGAGTATAGACCCAGGGACATCGACGTGGGGCTATTACGGGTGTTATAACGAGACAACAAGTGTCAATGGGACGAATGGCCAAAGAGCATTGAACGGAGGCGACACCACAGCGCAGGATAACATGACCGTACCTATATGCTTGGACTTCTGCTCCGCGCAAAGCTATGCGTTTGCCGGATTGGAATACACTAGGTAAATTTCCCCTCCGAAACCAACCCCCTCAAAAATTTCTGTAATTTCTGCTTGAAAAAAACGAAATTCTATCTTCATGGGTAGATCTCACAGCTAACAATGAACACAGAGAATGCTACTGCGCCAACTACGTCTCTGCCCTCTCCGCCAAGCTCCCCGACTCCTCCTGTGACCTAGCCTGCGAAGGAAACACCACCGAAATCTGCGGCGGCTCCCTAACACTCTCCGTCTACGCAGCGAAAACCTCCAAGAAGAGCGCCAGCATACGAGGTGTAAACGAGCGGCCAGTGGGCAGCATATTGGCCCTAGGAATCGCAATCGGTGTATTAATATGCTTAGCCTGATCTCAAACTTGAATCGGGGTCTGTTTTTGCAAGGAGTTTTGGGCGTTGGGCTACATGTACTGCCACTGAGCGTACGCCATTTTGGGATTACCTTTTTCTTCCACGGCCGTTTTTTCACGACATTATGGTTAGGATAGTGGGAGCTTTTGTATGCTTTGGGTAGGAATGGGTTATGCCATGTATCAATACGATAGAGCGACGGCTGGGCAGGGGGAAACAACTCGCAGATTTGGATTCGAAAGAAACTCGATTTGCGGCGAGTATATGTATATGTGCCGGCCTCGCCCAGCTGGGTACATTGTTTTTGGCGGAGTTCTGCAGTCCACTGCGCACACTGGGACTATTCGCATAGTTCCCTTCAAGCTGCGCTTAGGGTTAGCACATTGGTTAGAAGGGCGTTCATTCGACATTCGACAAGCATCGGGGAGGTGGCCTCGACTATTATGTTTGGAAAAGGTCCAATTTCTGGATTTGCAGGAGTTTACAGGTGGAGCATAGCATAGCATTGCATAGCATACTTGGCATGATTACCTGCTAGCAGCTTGTGCTAGCACAAAAGATACTAGTATCAACTACAGGATAAAAATACAACTATAATTCCAGTACGCCCAGCCTCCGTTCCTGAACTGCCAATTGCACTTGTTCTTTAATCCCTACCAAGGCCTTCCCCCACGCTTTCTTGCCTTTCCCCCCTTTCCCATCATCAGATTCGTCAATTAACCACTCAAGCCACCGACAAACGCCCACCACCTTGCCCAAATCCCCCTCCTCCAGCACAACCCGCCTCAAATACCTCTCCGTCGCCCTCACATCTTCCACATGCGGTCCCTCACCCGCAAACTCTTCATGCCATGCCCCCAACGTCACCCGCAGCTCAGGCAACGTACTCAGTTCCTGCGTTGTGAAGGTTGGTCTTGCATCTTTCTCGGGGAGACGAATTCGACGTGCTAATGGCGGTGGCCCTGGATCTGGACGTTTCTTTCGTGCGGCGGCAGCTGCGAGACCGCTTTTCTTGGCTAGCCGTTTCCGGCGGTGTTCTAAGAGAATTTCTTCCCTCACATCGTCGGGGAGAGCCGAGAGGAAATCTGAATCTAAAGTATCTGAATCGTCTGGGTCTGCTGCGTCATTGAAGTGGTCCTTATCTTTGTCCTTTTTTGGTTGGACGAAGCTAGATTGCGTTTTTGTGCAGTGTAAGTCGACTTTAGGGGGACGGCCGCGGCCCCGTTTTTTAATTGGTGTGGTTTTTTTGATGGACATTATGGTGCGGTTCTTCCTAGGGGACTGCGGGAGGAGGGTTTGGGCATTTGGTTTGGGTTGCGGTTGTGGAAGTTGCGGTTGGGCGGAATAGGAGGCGAGGACTTCGGCTTGGAGGTCAGGGGGGAGGGAGTCGAAGACTTCGGGGTCGAGTTGCGAGGGGAGAACGTGTTGTGCTGGTGGATGTGAGTTCTCTCTTCTGCTTGGGCTGTGAGAGCGGGATTTCGGAATTGGGGATTGGGGTCTTGATAAATGGGGTTGGGCTTTCTTTTGGCCTTGGGCGAGGAGTTTAGAGCGGATGTCTTGGGGCAGTTCGGCGAGGACTGAAGGGTCAATTTGTGAGGGGATGATGAATTGGGTGCCTGTGATGTTGAGGAATTTCTTCGCGCTGCTGTCGGCGGCGTTAGCTCGCGCGATGGCGGCAGCGGGATGAATAGGAGTTTCTCGTGTCTTTTGTGGACTATCAATAATATCGTCGTCTCTGTGGCGTGCAAGAGTTGCAGCTGACTTTGAATTCCGAGAGGTTGGCGACTCGTCGATCGGGTCATAATCACTAGACGGTGGCCCATATTTTGGCTTCTTCGGTGTTACAGGGTCGTCAATCGGATCCTCGATGGTCTGCTTTGCAGGTTTCGGAGGAGCTCTCGGTGGAGCAGCTACACCAAAATTGATTCTCCTCTGACTGCCATCTGGAAGAGCATTATTTGAGGACTTTACGGGATCCAATTTAGTCATCTGAACTCCGAGACCTCTCAACTCCCCCGGAGAGAATCCATAACTTCGAAGTATGGAGATAGCTTCTCGTCCAATGATATCCGCTTTATTCGTCGCAACTCCTAGAACTATGCTTTTGTTGAATGTATCACATTTGCCGTGACCAAGCATTTTCAGTGGTTCGTCCGCATCTGCTGATTTTCGCATTATTTTCATGGTGAGTTGGCGGCCTTTGACATGTTCTGCTACCAAACGACGCTGGAGCTCAATGCAGAGATTCTGTACGAATTCTTCAGCCTCCTGTTGGGAAATGAAACGAATGCCCCAATTGACTTCGGCTGAAACCGACTTTCGTACGACTTGCTCTCCAACTTCCACTTTGTCGATGCCTCGCGAGTATTCCCATAGTTTTTCTCCGGTCTTGGGTCCCAAGACAGTCATCAGCCGCTCTTTCGTCAATTGACGGACATCTTTAACCACTTCGACACCAATTTCCTTGAGTTTACCACCGATGCTATAAGCCACCCCTGGAAGGTCTTGAACACTGAGGTCAGCGATGAAGTCAAGGACTTCCTCGGGCTTGATCTGCTGCTGCCCAGCAGGTTTGGCTTTTCGTAGAGCGACTTTGGCAAGCAAGATGTTGGCTCCAATTCCAACAGATACTGCGCATCCTGTTCTCTCTTTGACCCTCTCTCGAACAGCACGGCCAATCTCATCAGCCTTCTCTTGCTCACGAAGCATGCTTCCTTCATTATTAGTGGCTGCCGAGACACAGAGAGTTGTGATATCAACTAGTGCTTCATCAACGCTAACGCTTTGGACAATGCCCCCGATGTCAAAAATAGCCTCATAAAACCCTCTACTTGCCTCCTCGTAGGCTGGGAAATCATAAGGAAGGACTTTGATATTAGGACACAACTCCTTGGCTTGCTTCATCCACATCCCGTTCTTGACCCCGAAAGCCCGAGCCGGGTAATTGCAACTGGCAATTTCAGATCCAGAGCCATCTCCATGCGCTACCACCACCGGCTTATCCACAAATTCAGGTGAGCTTTTCAAGGATACAGCACAGAAGAAACTGTCAAAATCGACATGCATAACATATCTCCTGGAGCCAGCTTTGCGCTTGAGGCTTTGCTTTTGGGAAGAAGATCTTTCGGCAGCCATTTGCTGGCATCTTGACTTTAGATCTGCTTTCCAAGCTGAAAGATGGTGGAGACGAGACTCGGAATAGTACTGTTTGATAAATTCGGGGTTGGCAGTGGTTGATTTCCGCATTTTTGGATCTGCTAGTAGAATAGCGTTGGATTCTTCAGCTGTAATTACTTTGGCTCGTTTTGAGGGAGAAGACTCTGACTCATGGGGCCGTTTCCGGCCGTTAATATCTTGCTGGCGAGGAGTTGGCGATTCAAATGCTTGGTTGTACTGAAAGGCACTCTCAGCGCGCTTTGGTGTTGCGGGTGAAGAACATTCGTCTCCATTCTTCTCTAGAAAGTCTGCTTTCAGCGCTTCATCTGAAGCCTGTTTGGCTGAGTTGTCGAGAGCTTTCTTGACTGCAGCTTCTTTGAGAGCATCCTCCAGAGAGGATGTCACTCCAAAGCTTCCAGATGAAGTTGGTATTTCGATATCGGCGTGCTTAGAAGTGATTTTTTCGGCGGGTCTCGCGGCTTGCTCTGTAGGATGACCAGTATAAATGCCAGTTCCATTTGAAATGGCTACTTGTGTACTTGGAAAGAGCTCGTCATCGTCGATATCGTCTGCAACATTTTTTACCTGGCTCGTATACCAGCTGGTATCGGTTTGGCCACGATAACTGCGAGACTGAGTCCCAGACTGGCTAACAACCTTGCCTTCATCGAATGCTAATAGACGTTGCCCAATGCCCTCATCAAGCACACGATACGAGTTCCATGGTAATAGTTTTCCAGCTTTGACGCTGTCCACAACCCAGGCAGGCTTGACAATTCGGTATTTTCGAAACTCAATAGCTTTCTTCGGGGTGAGATTTGACGCAATGATGTGGGTGACAGTCGTTTTGCCGTCCAGATATTGCATAAAAGCGCCACCATGGCTAACAATCAACTGATGAAGGTCGTTTAACGATGGCTGTGTGTAGCCATTTACGTGGCAAGAAACGCCCTTGAATATTTGGGGTTTCTGGGTAGACGACGATCGGATCTGTGCGTCGAGATTTTGAAGCTTTAGCTTCTTGCGACGGAAGTAATCATTGAATCCTCCAAATTTGGAGCCTTCATATTCATCGCCCTCTTCGTTTTCAAAGGTATGCGCCTCGATGCGCTTCCGAACCAATTCCGAGTTCTTCTCTAGCCGGCTTCCCATATCGGCAGTGGCGATTCTTTACGAGTACGCCTCGGGAAGTTCATGGGCGACGGGTGGCTGCCGTGTTGTCATAACAACACCGGGCGGCGAAAATGATACATGAGAGATGTACGAGTAGTGGACGGTCAAATATAAAGCATTTGAGATGGTCTGTGGGGAGGAGATGGTGAATGAATGTCACCTCGGAAACCTACGCGTCGCGTAACCGCCCCACGAGACCACGTGCTCCGGTTAAATGCCGGCTTCTGAAATCGGACGTCACCGATCTCGATCTCAACCTCAACCTTCGACCTTCAACCTTTGATCTTGAGTCCTGCATGTGGCTCGTTTCTTGGGCATGAAACAGCGCGTTATTTTATTTTCGAAGAAAGTTACTGAAATCAATAGAGGTGTCTCAAAAGGACTCAAAAATGCGTTTGTATTTTTAAATTTTCACGATATGATTTTATTAAGCATGTCTCAACTTGCATTTCGTGTACTCGTACCATTTAAAATGCTTTTCAAGAAATCTCGTCAAATGGCGGAGTTTTGACCTGCTTTACTTTATGTACTCGTACAAGTGGGTACCGTTTCGGGTAGCCCAAAGCTCTAGAACGTACAGCGGGATGGCTTTGAACCTAGCGGGTAGGACAATTCGTCATCGAGAGGCAAGTGCTTCGCTAACAGGAATGTGGTGAATCTCATCCATCCCTGATCTTTCTTTGAACTCTTCTCTCTTTGCAGTTTTGAGGCATCAAATTCAGCGGCCATGCATCAACGAGAAATTCCAGGACTTACAGTCTATGAACATACACCTCTTCTGGACGATGAGGAGTCTGAAAATACTGGTGGGAATGATAGAAAACAGGTGCATATCAGGAAATCCCCGCCTCTTCAAGCTCCTGACTGATTTTCCAGTTGATAGAGCTCTCACGTGAAGATGGTAAACACCCTCGAGGTTGGTCGAAGGGGAAAAAACTCTCCAACATTGCAATTATTGCAAGTATGGCCAGTAAGTCACATTGTTCAATAATATTTCTCCTCAAGCTAAGATTACTACAGTCTTAGGACCTCTTGCAAGTAGTATGTTCACTCCAGGAATCGAACAAATAGCAGACGATTTAGAGACTACCACAAGCGGCGTGATTGCTTGTCAAACAGGATTTGTCGTGATGCTGGGTATTGGACCTTTACTTTGGGCACCATTATCCGAGACTTATGGACGTAAAATTCTTTACCTGGGGGGCTTCATTGTCTTTACTCTTCTCCAGATACCCACCGCTTTAGCCCCGAATGTGGCTACACTTATTACTATGCGTACCATTTCAGGATTCTTCGCCAGCGTGTCGATTGCGAATGGAGGTGGAACTATTTCTGATATGTATGAGCCGAGTGAAAGAGCTGGGATATTTGGATGGTATCTTTTGGGTCCTTTGCTCGGGCCCTCTGTTGGGCCACTACTTGGTGGTATCATTTTGAGCAATTTGAAATGGCCGGTAAGTGCATAATATTCCCCCAATATTCCTCTAGGTTGTATTGCCCATCGAGGTAATATCTATCACAATCTCTTTGTGTTCCTTCTTTTTCACGGTACTAATTATATCCAGTGGCTCTTCTGGATTCTTCTCATAATCTGTGCCATTCTAACCACTAGCGCCTACTTCTTCCTACAAGAAACCTACGTTCCCGTACTTTTGCACCAGCGGAAGATGGAACTCCAGAAATCAGAAGGCGGCAAATATTATTACGAAGGCGAAGATAACCGACCCATGTCTATCAAATTGTCCCAATCCGTCAAGCGGCCACTTCGGATATTGTTCATGCAACCAATCGTTTTCACTATGGCCACATATCAAGCCCTTCTCTTTGCAACAACCTACAGTCTCTATACCCAGTTTGAACGGATTTATGGGGGCATGTATGGTAAGTACACTTTCTCCGTTTTCGCTCGTTATTGCGATGCGAACTCGACCGTCCTTTTTTGGATATCCTGCATGAACTGTAGAGCAAGACCTAACGCGTGAACGCAATAGGTTTCAGCACTTTGCAAGTTGGCCTAATTTACACGGGCCCGGGATTGGGTTTCCTTTCCGCCGTGTGGTTCCTGGTTCCTCGAATCGACACTGTATACAATAGACTTACGAAGAAGTATGGAAAAGCCAAGCCCGAGTACCGCCTTCCACTGGCAAACATCGGTTCGATTTTGATTCCAATTTCCCTCTTTTGGTTTGCCTGGACTGTAGAGTATCATGTGCATGTAGGTTATCTATCTCGTTGTCGTTTTTACAATCGGGAAACCATATCTCAGCATAAATCCGACATCATACCCTCATTCTCTTTACTAACCCCTTAACAGTGGTTAATAACCATCCTCTCAACCTTCTTCTACGGCATCGGCCAAGTCGCAATCTTTAACTGCGTACAAAACTACTACATCGACAGCTTCGAGAAATACGCCGCTTCAGCCATCGCTGCCGGCGCCCTCTTCAGAAGTCTTGTCGGTGGAATAGTGCCTCTCATCACCCCGATGATACTGGATAAGGTGGGCGTTGGATGGACGATTAGTATCTTTGGGTTTTTGAGCGTTGCGTTGGCGCCGAGTCCGTTGGTCTTCTACTATTATGGGGGATGGCTGAGAGAGAAGTTTGAGATTAGTTTGTAGGATGTGAGGTGGGAAGGAAGGAAGGAGGGTGGGAGAGGTGTTTGTGATTGTATTGATGGACGGTAATGTAATGGGGTCACAGTGTAGTGTTTGGTATTTTGGAGGTGCCTGCTAGACATAAGTAGTTGAGAATGAGATTTGTTCTGTAGAGCACAAGTGGATCTATCGCATTACTCGCACCATCATTGAAAACCCAAGCTCGATATTAAACCATTGTTTAAATCGGCAATTGACTATTTTGCTACCATTATTAATTAATATACCTCGAATGCTACCATTTTAGGCCACTGTGATTAAAATGCCACAACAGTATTTTCAAAATGGTGGCATTTTAGTTATAGATTGATTATTAAGATCAAGACGAAACTGTTTAACTTGTATACTATTAAGAAGCCTGATTAGTTCTGTATTGATTGGTATATTTATGGGAGTATAAAATGCAAAGATAGTAGCATAAGAGGGTATGTAAGAAGAGGTAAATATTTATTCACTTAGTAAGAGGAGGGGTTAGATAATAAAGCCCGAGCCATCTATTCCTGCCAAACCTCCATATAAAGCCTCGATATTCGACGTCTGATATCCTACCTTCCTATTAACCTATTAACCTATTAACCTAATAATCTATCTATCTCCTATTTATAATATAATCATCAATTGACTATTTTTCCACCATTATTAATTAATATACCAAAATTGCCACCATCTTATTCTACTTCGACTATTTTGCCACCAATTTTGATGTGACTGAAATGCCACCAATGGTTTGAAATTGCAATCGAATTACATGGTTTTCATTTCCAGCTGATAGCTGAATTAATTCTGCATCGATTGAAATTAGTTTTATGAAGGTTGGGGTGGAAATACCTGCACAGGAGAGCGCATAAGATTTGGCATTCACAGGAGACTCGGGATGGAGGGGGCAGGTCAGGTGCCAGAGCTTGGGCCACCTGTTCCTGCCAAACCTGCATATTAAGCCTCGACGTCCGACGTCCTACTTACCTCCAAAGTCATATACAATGCTACGGAATGCGACTCTGTAGAATGCGACTTTAGAGATAGGTAGGTTAGTAGGTAGGAAGGTAGGATGTCGGATGTCGAGGCTCAATATTCAGGTTTGGCAGGAACAGGTAGCCCGGGCTCTATCACCTGATCCCCCCCCCCCTCACTAGGTCGGGTGAATAACTACTCTTATGGCACGGCCTTCTACGCCACCACCTTTCAGTCTTACACTTCCAGAAGCCTGCCAATCGATTCAGAATTGACTAGACTTTCTAATTACAACAAAATCAAGCTGTTTTGACATGTTTTTAAGAATAGATTTGTGTCTAAATTGCTACCATTTCCAAAAAGGTGGCAATTTAGTCAAAGTGGAATAAAATAGTGGCAATTTTGGTATATTAATCAATAATAGTAGCAATTTAGTTAATTGCCGTTGTTTAAAAGTGTATCGAAAGAAAATCCACATATACAAGATAGCATTCTTGCTCTACCCGGCCCCCCGCACCCCTAGTCTCCTAGTTATATTCTCCCCTCCCATCTTCAAACTATTCTCCCTCTTCAAAACAGCGTTCCCAGGCTCTGTTCGTTCGAGATTAGAGCTTATTATTGCTCCATTATTCGAACGAACAAAGCCTTATACTCCGGTATAGTAATAGGTCTAGAAACGCCCCCATCATTCGGCCCAAGATTTGCAGACCTAGAGTTTGCAGGTACAACCACATCCCAATCAGCCATAGTACCCGCCGCCCCAATATCCCTAGAAATCAATCCATCCTCTCGTACCACCGGCATCGACGGTCACACTGCTGCGAGAGGTTGGTCGAGATGGGACCCCGAGGGAAGGAGGACCTGCACCTTCGACTTCGCCGCCCAGGAACCCTTCAGTTTGTTCGGATTCGTCTACGCCGGCATGGTGGATTTCAAATGTATGTTGGACCTGTATTCCTCCATTGGTGGGAGGCGGTGGAGCTGGACGCAGAGGCAACATCCCATCAGCTAGAACTTCATCATCCTTGGGACTCCTTTCTTGTATTGGAGACTCTAGTATAGTAGACCCGCTCTGGAAAAAGAAATGTGTAAGGATGTGGTGATTATTGTTGAGAACTGGATCTGGATTTTCGCTTATATCAGGCACCCACGTTCGCCTTTCTGTCGATGCAAAATCGAAGTGTGCTAATGAAGAGGGAATTGATTTGGAACCATTCAGAGGGATCGGCGAAGAATCGCTATTTGTTACACGATGTGAATGTGTAAACAAGTTCCTAAGTTGCTTGGAATGCCTAAAGGAGCGACTTTTCTGGGTGATGTTTTCCGGAAGTGTCCCGGCATCAGTGGAGAGGAAGGTTCGGAATAAGGGCCGAAATGTAATACCTGCGAAAGCCATGATTCCGAGGCTTGGTTCGATGATTGCCCAAATTTCTGTGAACCCATTAGTTATAACCATGTAGGTATGAGAGAATTAAATGTTAAAATGCTCGTACCAACGTTACTATAAACACGTTAGCAATGTTATTTCTGAAAGATCGACCAACATACATGGAAGCGTAAAGGTAATCTGGTGAGATGGTTGGGGTGCGTAACATTGGTATTCTAACGAGGGCAGCGATCCCAGCACTAAGCACCCATAAGTTTGCAGTCATCAAAGCTGGATTATCTTTGGCAATACTTACAGCAAACCGAGGGATAAAAGTCCAGCAACGAAGGCCTTCTTCCCAAAATCCATCTCTAATTTGTTGAGAATCGCGATTGGAAGGAGGCTCAAGACCGAGTCGGCAACGAACGACACACCACAAAAGGCAATCGATGTATTATAAAGAATTGCCGGATCAAGGCAACTTCCCTTTGCACCCGAAAAGGCCTCCCAGAAAAAACTAACCGGACGACATAAAAATATAGCGACGAGAAAGTAAAGAAGCGAGGCAACTGTCATGATCCCCATTGTGATATAGATGATCCTTCGGTAGAGTGGTCGCGAAGACAATCGAAGGAGGAATACGGCAATAGCTATGCGAACGAACATTGCCGAGAACGTGTAATTCATTGCCCCCCCATCCACCATAATAGCACAACTTTTGTTATATTATGCGGAGGAACTTCCAAGGTGTGGAGGCCGGCACCATAGGAAATCCCAAGGAATATGTTCACACAAAATAATA
Organism: Hymenotorrendiella dingleyae; assembly: GCA_003988905.1. NCBI lineage: Eukaryota > Fungi > Ascomycota > Leotiomycetes > Helotiales > Helotiaceae > Hymenotorrendiella > Hymenotorrendiella dingleyae. Next base: position 28,746 of record QYAP01000404.1, read on the forward strand.
TGTAGAAAAACTAACCGATATAATTAGTGGCTCGTTTTTTATCTATGGGGAGGGGTGGGGAGGCATTGAACCAAAATGAACGTACTAGAGCTATGGTGAGAAGTAAATCATCTGCAAACCAGCTTTTTGTGAAAAAAGTTTTAACATAAAGCCTTAGGGATGTGAAAATAACAGCGAGTCCCAAAAACACGCCCGCGACGGTAGCTATTGCAATTCAGTTAAGTGTCAGTGAAATTTGGGGGGAAAACGCACCAAGTACAAGGCCTTTACTGTCATTGGGATACATATTCTTGATATACCGGTATCAAATTGAAGAAGCACAATAAAAACCACGCAAGCAGGGTTAAAGAAGAAGAATCAGACTGAAGGAATAATAATGAAAGGGATAAAGAGAGTCCTCATAGATAACTATTTCTCAAAACCTCTAAGTCGTCAAATGCCAAATAATTACCGCCGCATCCCCTAATAGTCGGTGCGCCTCCCACAGACCACCTCGGCCTTAATCAGAGAAAGTGATATAACTAAGAAAGCAAACATGACTGAATTAGCGAGATAGCGCGACGCGTCCAACCACACCAAAACACTATCTCAATAATTCAAATCAACCACCACTGCCACGAATATTACCTACATCAAAATCTCACTTAAATTCATTGAGCTCTTACCCCCCTATTCGATTCTACAATACCTATTACGCGTTACCCCTAATATCTCTTTCTCCGTAATGCTGCGCCGAGAATTTAAAGTTATTGTCGGTGCGCGCATTCTAGCTGATCAGCGCTGGCACGGATATAAAGAAGCTTATTAGAAAAAGGTGAAACACTTCGAGAATCCATTTGGAATTGTTGTTATGATACCTTTTTAGGATGATCGACACGCACCGATAATAACTTTAAATTCTCGGCATAATATTACAGAGAAAGAAATATGAAACTTGATATAAGATTATCCTTATCGACGAAGAAGAAGTCTTCTGAGGAGATAAGTTTGTCCAAGGGTAACAAAAAGTGGTAATAGATGAGCGAAAACCTCAGATCACGTAGAAAAAAGCTTGACAAAAGCTGTGTTCGAGTGCCTCGAGGTTGGTCACGTGCCGCTAGGCTAAGCGAGCACCTACTTAGATATCTCGATCGTAGTTAGGTTAGCCTTCTCTTCCTTAAGCCTCAATACAAGCATTGATCACAGGTTATGAGTCCCTTCGCGCTTTGCGCCTCCGAACACCCAATCTTACCGGAGGTCGGCTTCGCCTAAGCGAGCTTGCGAGTTCCGCCGAGGCCGTACTGTAACTCCCGGCTAGATTGCCGAACACCTTCGCTTTGGCTTCCGTCGGCGTCTAGCAGCAAGACGTTTGACGTTAATATTTGAACCTTAAATGATATTATTATCGCCGATCCTAGGAATCTGGGAGCTTTGATGGGGTAGGCCCGAGCTTTTTTCAGGAATGGATGCACCCAATCAGTGAGTAGCTGGCCACGTGAGCCACACCGGAGCATCTATGGTTTGGGGGCGAATTCGGTATGCCGGAGCTCGCCTGGGGCCGAAGGCCCTGGATGTTATGATGCGATGCTTCCTCGTTACCGTCTTCTGAATGGACGGGTACAGTAAAAGGGAAAGGCCTCCGGCTAGATTGGACGGGATCCAGACTTTTCCGAGCCAGGTGATTTTGAGAGGCTGAGAAGGCACGAACGTTACTCAAGATAAGATCATCGGCTCGTCGCCGTGGCTCAACATAAATATCATGGCCTAGGCGTCAGCAAATCTAAATCATTCTTCATTCATTCATTATCTGAGGAAAGCTTTTAGTCTATGTGGGTATCCTAAACTGACCTTTTCTGGCTTTTCAATCATCCAGTCCGCGTGTTCGCAATGTTGAGTACTAATATGTCGGTAGCCCCGACTGCAGTCAAATCATCCATCACCGTCGCAACTTTCTTCTTTTCGACCATCGAGCTCACTGCCACCCACCCCTCTTCTTCCAAAGCATTTATCGTAGGCGCGCGTTTACCGGGTGTTATTTTTGTTACCTGTGAAAGTTTCGATCGCTCTACGTTGTATTGGCAAAGAACGTATTTCTGAGCAGCTAGAAGAAGTTAGTAGAGCAAGCGACATTACAAGCATTAAGACCTACTTATCACGCCACGTATCCTCGAGGTGATCAGATCAACCAATTGAGGATTCGTTGGATTTTTCGATTTGACCAAAACTGCAATAGTGTCTACCACAGTGTCGATTGGCTTTAAACCCGCAGCTTTCATCGTCTCTCCCGATTCTGAGATCTGGGTTAGCCTTCAACCAATATCTCGGACAGCTTCTACACTTACCAACAAGATCGACAATCCCATCTGCCACACCAAGAGCACATGCAGCTTCTACACTTCCGCTCAATTCAATGATCTTTGTCCTCATCTTTGGGCCTTGGTCAACCCCAGTTGCAATGGCCTGCTCCCTCTCCAGTCCAGAGAAGTAATCCGCAGCTAAATGAACAAAACTGGTTCCGATATTTTTACCGATCAAATCTGAAGGCTTTGCATATGGTCCCTTGTCTGGTACTTGAACTTGCAACTTGCATGCACCAAAACTCAGATCCATTATTTCCTCGCATCCTTGGTGAGCGTCAGCATCTGTAGGTGTGCTGCGTCCCGACGAAGCACGTTCCCTTCTAGCAGCTGCAACTCCGGATTCGTGTTCTGCAACTGTATCCCGTCCAGTTATACCAAGACTCACTCGACCTTCGCCAACGAAAGTGGGAATATCTGCTGCAGGGAGGAAGACGAGGGCGATGGGATGGTTTTTGACTAGGGCAATATCGAGTCGAGATTCGCGGCGGAATTGAATGTCAGCGCCCTCGAGCAAGTTCAGCGCTGCTTGTAATAGTCTTCCCTCTGGATTGGAACTGTTAGTGACCCAATTGACCATGAAGTGGTAACCGCCCTCGACTCACTCTTCGGAACAGCGAATAGTAATCTCCCCTCTAAGCTTTCGGGATTGTTAGCAAACGTTTCGTGCAATTCTTCGAGCTGAATGAGTGGCATTTTGAAATCCGCGTAAAAAGCTTACTGATTAACAAGATCCATTGTGCCAGTTTTGGGTGCAGCTCGTTATTCAATGTCTCGCAGGAGGAGTCGCCGCACAACAGATCCGATAGCGGGGCAGTTTTTGGAGCCCAAGATATTTGAAGCGCCAGAAGGGCCTAAAATGCACAGGCTGATATCGGTCTGCAGAAAAGTGCAGAGTTGAAGCTGCAGTAAGACAATGAGACGTCAAATGAAATTGAAGCACGAGTGTAGAACGTGGCATTCCCAATGGAGACTGCAGGGAGACTTGTAACTGACTGTATTTTGTTGTCACCATCGGACCTCAAATTTCTTGGGCGAAGTCTTGGGAAGGTCCGTGCGCCCCACCTTCCGATTACAGGGCCACGAGCCATCTTGCCATTTTCGAGCCTAACCTTTCTGGGATTAGTGCACCACACTCCAGAATTTCGCGCTAAAAATTAACGAAGCCAAATCGCACACTGAATTTCTGAAAGGCCCCCCTCAATCGTCGACGACAGCCAAACGCAACCACATCACAACTAACGAATCCACGCGCATTCACACCGTCAGTCGCACACCAAAATACCGCCCTGAGCGAGCGAAATGCTGATATTCTAGGTAGTAAATCGCAAATATGGATTCATCAAAGGTTCCAGTCAAGCTTGTTAAGGTCACCCGTGTCTTGGGTCGTACCGGTATGTTTGGCATGAGCAGAACGGAAATCTGCAAAAACCTGGGAAGAAAAGAGGATTCTGACGGATGTAATAGGTTCCCGTGGAGGTGTTACTCAGGTCAGAGTTGAGTTCATGGACGACACCACCCGAAGCATCATCCGCAACGTCAAGGGCCCAGGTACGATTTCATTCTAGATTACTCTTCGATTTTACAATCCCCGGAAACCCCTTCGAGAGACCGCCCAGGCACTACAAGCTTCCTAATGTATACAATCACTAACATATCCGTTCAAACAGTCCGCGAAGACGACATTCTCTGCCTCCTCGAGTCCGAACGTGAAGCAAGAAGATTGAGATAATTGCAGGTTTTTGGGGGCGTGGGGAAAATGGGCTGGGATTTCGTTGACTGGTGCATACATGCAATTTGCTATGGGATCGGGCGTGTACGTTGATATACTCATTTGAGGGAAGGCGACTTTCACAACCCAAGAATACAACACCAGTTCTACTGCGGAGCAGGATTTTCATTTGCTTGTGCGATGATTGTAATTGTGTTTCGGGAAGAATCTCATGGCAAGGCTTACAAGCACGCATCCGCGGGATCGTTCACGAATTTACGAATATCAACCACACTCCAAAAAGAACCAATACTTGTGTTTCGGAGAGGCCTAGCGCACAACTCGAAGATTCAACAATGACTCTACACCAAATGTCATACCCGAACGATCAAAGATTCCAACTGCTCGATGAAACGACAGATTTATGAAGTCCAGAGAGCCCACACCCAGTGGCGTGGGCGTACGTTAAGGTAAGTGCAGGCAGGTATGGCGATGATCCATGTGGATGGCAAGTGCCTTCTCTGCTTGCAATTCAGTTTTTATGATTTCGACCGAGTACCTATTCAGAAATTCCGTGTATATCGCTGTTTGATTTTCACTCCTAACTCCAATTGCGAAATACTCCCCTGGTGGCCAAAAGCCCAAGTATGCATGAAACAAGTTGCAATTTTGGACTAGCTAGGCTTTAATTTCGGATTTAGAACTACTGCGAACAATGTTATTATTTCTCGTTTAAAGCTCTCAGATTTTCTGACCAAGTACGTTATTTTGTCGGTCGTTATACATCCCATAAATTATTAGGTTGCACTCTTTCGGTACTTGAAAAGCCAGTGGCTAATTGAGCTCACCTAAATGATTGTGGAAAAATCAATTTGTACTATAGCGACTTTATAAATGTGCAAAAGAAATTGAAAATTAAACACGAATCCATATTTAACTAAATACAAGTTCGCATTTCTTTTCTTGTGTCACCCGGGGACAAGCGCAATAACTGGCCTTCTACTTCGTAGAACCCGTCTCATTTCCTATGCAAATTTCCATTTCCCAAAAACATCATCCTGCTGCCAAAGCTTTCCCCGGTCTTGATCGTGATCTAAAGCAGACTTGTCACCGCATCCAACACACCAGCAGCCACACTAGCAGCGGTACTCTTAACTTGAGCAGCTTGAATAGCGCTCGTGCAATCCGTCAAACTTGACACCTGGTTATTCAACAACTGCATTTTCCCCATGGCAATCGCAAACTTTCCATCCCAAAATCCCTGTGAGTTTGCGCCCATTGCCTGAAAACTGGGTCCAACCACAGCATGCTGGGAAAGTTTAACGTCGCTAGGAAACGACTGCATATTCGATACTGAATCAACAGTCTGGCTATAGTAGTCTAAATCCCACACCCCTGGAGTTGTGTCTTGCGGGGTTCCAGACGGGATGTTTGCTGTATTGAACGCTCTAGACGTTGAATGCGCACCTAGTAAAGCTGCTAGGTCTTCTGCTGAGAACCCCTTGGCGAGGAAGAGCTTGTATATGGGATCCGCTTCTTGATCCGGAGCAGGCAGTGTGTTTTCGGGGCCGGGTTTTGAGGAGTCTGGTCGTCCAACGTAAGTTGTCGTTACAGGACCCTTCGGGCATACTACAATTGCAACGCTGCTGGCGACGACGATGAGGTCAGCCAAGGAAACCGTGTAGCCTTGTTTGATCAATTGTTGGTAGTAATAGAATATTTTGTTGGCGAAAGCCTGGAGACCGTTGTTCTCTGGACGAGTGTAAACTTCATTCGCGAGGATGAGGGAGCCATCGCAGCCTCCGTCTTTGCCGTCATATGTACCGCAATCGTGGAAGCACATCTATTATTCCCTGTTAGCATTCATTTCGTTCTTCTACCTCTTAACATTGCACAGGGGTCTCGAGTTTTGGAATTAAGGACCACAAAGGAAGTGGAAGAGGGAACCTACGCGAATTGCAGCCCTCGCATCATCATTACACAAACCATTGTAAGTGAAATTCGTCTGAAAATCATTCACAATTTTCGTCCATTCAGCAGGACAAGCATCTCGCTTCTCTGCTGGATCCAAAGCCGGCATGCCACTGCGTCCATCGTGCATATTTTCTGGAATACTGATCGCCGAGGCGGACCAGATTGCCAGGGCAGTGATAGTAAGAAGTGAGTAATGCATTTTGATTGATGGCAAAGTAAAAAAAGACCGACGATAAAAGAAGATTAGAGGAGTTATGAACTGAAGTAGCTTTGGCTATTCCAATTGACTGTCAAGTCAAGACGTATTTTGACCGCTGAAAATCAACCTCAACATGGCCACTACAGGATATATATGTTCTTTCCGGCTCCTCGTCGCCGACACCCACCTTCTCAGCCGCCTCGAGTCGTCCATCCTCCCTTTTCGTAAATTAATTGCAGCTCACAAGCAAACTTTCTTTTTCGCACACGATGTCTTCGATGCAAGGACATTGTACTGTAGCACCGGAACTGGCAAACTACATCAAGCACTTACCAATACCGACTCCAACTGATGATCTGTCATACACCCACTGACAATAGTTCCAATGTCTATATATTACCCATCGGCAGAAAAAGCTTCCGGTACCCGCATGTAGACGCACCGTTTTGAAACCCTGTTTATGAGATATGCACTACGTCCAATTACCGGTTGAAAAACGAAAAGATTGACTTACCGCAAGCCTTTCGATATACGCTAGTAGAAACTCGGGGAATTTCCATCAGCCGCTAATAGATATCTTGGGTTGAGACTGGAGATCTATCATAATTGCTCTTACGAGGAATAATCTCCTGCGACACATCATTTGAGGAGAAACTACTCGAGTACGCGCCAAAAGGAACATTTTCCGAGAATTAATCATTGGGTGGACTGCTTTCGGAAAAGGAAGGTGAAAGATGGCTGCGTATAGCGCTGAATATCACAACTTATACCACTTCGCCTGCCATCTCCATCAACACTTCTCTGCCATACCAAACTCTGCACTTTTCACACACCCACCCGCCATCGATCGGACATTTGTAACACCTTATAATCGAATACGACCCGAATAAGATAGTCTGTATTCCTTTTCCATCGGATCGGCGATGATGCGAGGTCAAATTAAGCGAGCGCAGCGAGTACAGTGCCACATGGGTACCACGCAGCTCGTGTTCTGTAGGAATTGATGTACGACATGGCATCGATACGGGGATACGGGCGCGAGGTACTCGCGGAATTCAGAGGGGTTTGTGGCGATTGAGTTTCACTCAGAGGTAATTGCGAGTTTTGATATTCTGTGAACTTGAAAAGAGGATTCCGTTCTCCGTTTGTCAATATTTGACCTCTTGTCGAAAAAACAATCAGTATCCGTACGACCCAAGAATCGAGCCTAGAAGGAAACACTCCCAGCACGAGGCTCGAAACCCATATCATCAGGCATCAACAAACCTATCCTGCAAACCAAACTACCGACAGATCCTCATGACGTGCATACGCAATCATATCTTTCACTGGCAAACAATCTGCCTACCTGATTTGGACGATGACTTCATGACTTCACGATAGCTTCACTTGGAGGCAGTCTCGAAAGGGAAAAGATATCCACAGCCTGACCGGGCAAGCAAACTTCTCGGAGACTTATTATCTACTGGCATATTCTCACGATGCATGCGTATGTGGCACGATAAGGAGTGCATATACGCAGCTGCGAGCATAATTTAAGTACAACAGGTTATTGAATTACTTTCTCTGGTCCATGCTGGTGTTGGTTCCACTTTCTGATTCATGGCTCATGATAGCCTCACTTTGAGGTTGCTCGAGACAGATATGTTAGGGAGGATGAAAGGGATTACCGGTAAGCGAAAGGGTTGAGGGGTGAGGGTTGAGGGTTGGATGAGTATTTCAGGGGAGCTAAGTGTTGAGGAGGCAGTTTGCTCACTTATCTAGTACCGAACCACACCATCTATATTTCTTCCAATCTCCTCCCAAGCCCTCACCATCCAGATACCCGGTTAGTAATGGTCTCCGGACATCCTACCGTAAGTCAGCCAGCCTGCTGCAGGACCCGACTAATCCAACGCGGCTGGTCTATGTCCTTCAGCCGCACAGAACTCCGCCTTTGCACAACCTCGCACAAATCTTACCACACCTCGAACTCTCCCCTTGTGGCAGTCGAGGTCTCGTGTAGGAAGTTAGAATCCTTCACATGGGTTCCATAGGCGGTCAATGCTCACATGGTTGAAGGATGAGTGTTGGTGTAATCCAAGATCTTGTTTAGCCTCTTTTCCTCAAGAGTTTATGCCGTGGGTTTGATGATTTGTAATCATTGGTAGAATTCCTGCTTACTTGCACTCCCCGTTGAGCTGATAAACGATAATATGAAGGAAGAACAAGGCGTAATCGATGTATTTTATGTCAAGATTCGGAGAAACAATTGCTAAAGATACCTAGAACTGTGGCGCTACTCTGTCGATTACCCTAGCCATCTAGATTTTCTCAGGCGCCTTGAGATTACGTTGAAAAAAGGATGTGGTTTCCTAGACTCTTCTAGTAATCTGGATATCGCCTTTGTCGCTTTGCTTTTGAAAGGAGAGCCGGCGGATTAGGTTGCTTAGTCAGAGGAATTTCGTCGTAGCCCTGTAGCCATCCATGAGAATCGACGCTTCGAAGATTTACGATATTGTCAGAGTTCATTGAATACCAGAACCATCGGCCGATTAATATCCAAACTCCAAAGGCCAAGTACTGACACGGAAAACAGCATCATAGTAATAGTGAAGCCTAAGGTCTGAGCTTCCGACTCATGGATTTTGTCCTGCAGAGCGAAGAATATTATCCAAAGCGAGCTTGCGAGCTTTGTATTACTTCTTAGATTAGTGTGATCTTGGCGCTTAGTTACCTCTATTGTTAGGAAAAAGCAGAGTTGATATAAGCTTTTTGAGCCCTCCGAGATATGCGAGCGAGCTCCGATTAGTCAAAAATCGAATTGCGGGCGGTAAAAGGCGGTAGAATCCTTAAAATAATATTAATTAGCTTTTAATATTCCTCTAATAACCCTTGCCGCGATTCTAAGGGCTATAATTAGTGTGCTTCTTCGCATTGAATTACCGTAATATAACGTAAAATGAAGTTATTTCTTAAATCTATAATCCTTTTATAATCTCGATTTATATTAAATTATATATAAAATACTTCTAAAAGTTATATTATTCGATATATAATTACGAAAATATAATAAATATAAGTTAATAAAGCTTAATTTTAAGTTTATATTAATTCGAAATATTAAATTAACTTTATTATATTAATAATAAAAAAGATAAAAAAGTTTATTTTAATTATAATAGAATTCATAGAATAAGATATTAAAAGAAATTAGAATATAATAAATCTTATAAATATTAGTATTAATATTCTTTTAAATAACTTATAAGATTTCTTTTAAATTCCTTAATTTTCTTTTATAATTTTTTTTTTCTTTTTTCTATATATATTTAATGAATGTCATGTGGTCGTCGGACCCTTAGACCACTGACAGGCAGTGCAGCCGCCAGCGCCGTGCACGTGCCACCCTGAGAGGCTATATAGCCTCTCCTGTTCAAGCCTTTCACACACACACATATTGAAGTCCTCGTGACAATGAAGTTATAAATGAATCTTATAATTAAATGTATTATAACATATATATAAAATTCTTTTTCGAAATTTCCTTTATAATTTATCGAATCTCGTTTAATTTTAAACGAATTTTTTTATTATTTATTTAATTTATATATTCTATTAATTAAAGCTAAGAAATATTGAATAAAACTATTATTAGAAAAAAGTATAAAACTATTTAAAGAATATATCGTTTAATCTAAAAAGAAAATATTAAATTATTTTAAATTCCTTCTTTTATTAATATTATAAAACGAAATAATATACTTTTATTAATTCTAAAATATTTTCGTTATATAATTTATATAATTCTTTAACTTTTTTTTATGAGATTTTAAGGTAATTAAAAGGTTATAATTTATATTTATTATAAATCTTATATATAAAGCAATAATTTAAATAATGAATTATAATAATATTTATCTTTTATATATATTATAATTTAATAATAGTTTTTTAAAGTTATAAATAATTATATAATTAAATAGAATATATATAATAGTTATAATAGTAAAAGAAATAAGATAAGATATTAAAATTAAAATAATCCGGATTTCGATTTAAACTTATTCTTTAAATTTAATTATTATAACTTTATAAATTCTTAAAACTCTTAAGATTTATAAAGATTTATTTTATTAAATATTAAATATTAACTTAGAAATTAATCTTTTTTAGATTTAATAAACCCTTTAATTTATTATAATAGAGATTTTAATAATCCGAATTCTTTTATTCTTTTTCTTTTTAATAAAAAGTTTAAATATTATATCCGTTATTAAAAAAATTAATTTATTATAAATATAATATTTAAGATTTATAAAAAGTATAAATATTAAAATAAATATAAAATTAACGATAAGCTTTATTTAATATTATTAAAGAATAAGATTTAATTTAATATTATATTAATTAATTTTTTTAAACTTATTTAGATTAAAGAGATAATAATAATAAAAGTATATACTTTTATTTAAATATATTAAATATAAGGTTAATAATTCGTTTATTTCGGATATATAATTAATTTTAAAAGAGATATTAGAAAATTATATATTAGATTATTAATATTATTTTAAGATCTCGAAATCATTTTAATTCGATCTATTAATATAATTAATAATATTAGCTTTAATTAATAATTTTTAAAGGATTTTAAAGTTTAATAAAATATTATTATTATATAATTTAAATATTTAAAAGTATATATATTTAAATATATTAATATTTTATTAATTAAATTAATATAACGATATTTCCAGAAAATAATAATATTATAAATCGAATTATAATTCATAAAATTAATCTTATTAATTTAAATATTAATATATGCTTTAAAAATCTTTAATCGGAAAGAATTATAATTATTATAATATTAAATTTATTTAACAATTTTTCAGAAAAAGAGAAATTATAATAATAAACAAAGGTATAACTTAGACTTCGATTTTAATTAATTTAACTTAAATTTTAAATTATATTAATTAATGAATTTAATAAATCGTAAACTTTATTTAATCTTTTTTACTTTATCTTATTTCTAAATAAAGGTATTAAATTTATACTTTTAAAGATTTATAATATTAATTATATATCTTATATTAAATACTTTATAAAATTTTATAATAAGAAATTTATTTAATATTTTCGATTTCGATATATAATATTTAATATATTTATAAGAAAATAAATAAATAATAAAGTTATTTACTTCTTAAAATAATAAGATAATGTTAAATAATTAAATATTAAAACAATTTAGATTATATTTATTAATTTAAAAAACCTTTAAATATAAACTCTTTTAAATTTTATTATTCGATATTTAATAAATTTATATAAAATCCGTTTTTTTTAGAATAATAAGAAAATTAATTTAAAGTATTATATTAAATCCTTAAATTATTTAAATTCTTTTTTTATAATATTTATTATTAATTTATATTAATATTTATTATATTAATATTATAAAAACTTCGAAGCTTAATTTAATAATATATTAAAGTAATAAATTAATATATCCCGTATATCCTTAAGAAATAATCCTTATATAATCGCCTATTATTTCTATAAAAGATTTAAATACTTTATAAAATATATTATTAAACTTAAATTCAAAATTAATAATTAATAGAATCGATATAAATAGTAGGATTATAACTTCTTTTATAATTATAAATTTATTTAAATAAAAAATACCTTTAAATTTAATACTTTAACTTTTAAATCTTTAAAAATAATTCTTAGAAAATTTATAAATTTCTAGGGTTTATATTTATATAAAAAATTTATTATCTTTTATTTAATTTACCTTTATAATAAGAATCTCGTATTATTTTATCCTTAAATTATAAGATAGAAATCGAATATAATATAATATTTAATATTAATAATATCGAAATTAAAATTAAAGGGAAATCAATTTTAATAAAATATAAGACTTATTTAAAAATCTTAGAAATCTTTACTTTTTTCGATTTTCTTATTAAATATAAATATATTAAATATATTATTCGGAAAAAGGTTATAAAATGCTTTTTTAATTACTTTTTAAAATATTTATTAGAAAAAGATTTAAAGAATTTCTTTTAAATTAAACTTATATTATATTATTTATTTAAAAAAGTAAATAACCTATTATAAATAATAGATTTTAACGGATATTATTATTTTAAGGATTTTCTTAATTATATTATTACTTTTTAATATTATAAATAATTATATATTTACGATAATAAATAAAGATTAAAATATTATAATAATGGATTTAATATTTTTAATAATAAAATAATTATATTTAAAAATAATAAATTCGAATATTAATTAAAAGAAGAAGAGTTTAATAACGATCTATTTTAGGCCGATTTAATTATATAATAATCGGGTTATAATAATGCTTATTTTAAAGATCTTAATATTTTAAGAAATAGAATTATTAATTATATAATAAATTAATTATTTTATATTAATAAATATTTAGATTTAATTTTAAATTAATTAAAGAAAATAAAAGAAAATTATTTTAAATTATTAGAAATTGATTACACTTTTTAATCTATTATTAATAAATTAGTTATAAAATAATATTAAATTTATAATATTATTTTTAATTATTATACTGAAATTCTTAAAAGAAAACGTTTTAATTCATTTTTATTTTATATTAATAGAAAAGTTAAAACCGAGAAATTATTTATTATTAAATTAATTTTAATATATTTTTAATAATAATCCTTAAATTAAAATCCGGTTATAAGATTAATATTTATAAGGGTAATTATTTATAGAATTTCTAAGAAAATTTTTTATTTTTTATTCCGTTTATTTATTAAAATTACTTTTAAAGATCTCGGAAATTAAACGTTAAATTTATTATAAACCTTATTACGATTTATTTATTATTTAATAATTAATAAGAAATCTATACTTTCTTTAAAATTATTATATTACTTTAATCATTAATTTAAATAAATATTTCTAACGATAAATAAATCATTTAATAATATAAATATTATCTTATTTAATAACTTTTTCTAATTATTATTAATATTAATTCTTCTTTTATTTAATATTAATATTTTTAAATATAAATTAGATATTTATAATTATATTCTTTATAAGTTATTTAATATTATTATTAAATTAGATATAATTATACGATAATAAAAGGAAATTATTAAATAATAAAACTTTTAAAAACTTTTAAAAGAGTTATATAACAATATTATTACTTTAAAAGATTAATAATTTTTTATTATTAAGGTTAAAACCTTTCTATTATTTAAAGAAATAGTTTTTTTAATGAATTTATATAAATATATAATTATAAAATTATAATTAATAAGTATAATTATATTAAAATAAGAGATCTTAATATATTAATAATCTAACTTAAAATTATTTATAATAAATAAAACGCTTAAATAATTACTTTTAATAAAAGGGATAAATTATATTAAATTATACTTCTTTATATTAAGGTACGAGTTATATTAACCGATAATTTATAAATAATTTAAAGCTTAATTAATAGTATTATAAGAATTATTATTAATTTTAATTAGAATATAAATACCAATATTATAAAGTAACTTTTAATAATTATTTTAATTAATTTCAATAAATATAATAATCCGAATATTTTTATAATAATTAAAAACTATTAAATTATTCTTATTAATACTATTATTAGAGATTATTTTTATGGTTTTATAAAATATTATTAGATTTAATTCCCTTTTATTATCGTTTATTTAATTTTAATCTATAAATTATAAGAGATTATAATTGAAAAAATAATATTAAATATTATAAAAAAGGATTTTACGTTAAATTTAATATATATTATAATTTCGAAAATAAAAGATATTAAAAGTATTTTATTTAAAAAACCCTTTCATTATATTTAATTTAAAGTTATAAAAATATCGAATATTAAAATAATAAGACTAATAAATAAAATAAAACGATTATTTTAATATATTCTTATTATATTAAAACTAAATAAAAATTAATATTAGAATAATTATATAAAATTAATAAAAAATAAATGAATTTATATATTAAAGTTATTTAACCTTATATAAATATATATAATTTTATACAATTTATTATTTAAATATATTAAAAGAAATTAATAATATTAATTAATTTATTATATTATTTCTTAAAATATTTAATTTTATCTTAATTTAAAAGCATTTTATATTAAATTTTAATAGAATTAGATAAAATAAAAGAGTTAATTAAATATTAAATTATTTTAATATTAAATATATATAAATTATATTAAATTTTAATTAAAATAAAAATTATCAATCTTTAATTATTCTTTTAAATATAATTTAATATTATAAGAATATTTTAATAAAGGAAAATTAGATCTTTTTAATAATATTCAATTTAAATTATTATTATAATACGATTATTAAATAATTCGTAATTTCGCGATTTTTTATTCTTAAATTCGAATTTCTAAAATATTACTCTTTTAGGTTTAATATTATATTATCGCCTAATTTCGGCCTAAAATTACTATTATTATTATATAAACGAAAATCCAATTTTAATTTCTCTCTTTTTCTATCGATTATTTAGAGCTTAGAAACTATTTTCATAATTTAAGAAATACTTTTTAAATAAATATATATTCTTTATTAATTGATTTTATTATATGAAACTAATTTTATATTAAAAGCCCTTAAAATCGTAAAAATCGTTTAATTTAATTATTCTATTATTCTATTATTCTATTACCTTTAAATTTATACCCCTTTTACCTCTTTATAAGCTTTTATTTATATAATTAAAATTTATAATTAAAATAGATAAATCGCATATTTCTTATAATTTAACTTTAATCAATAATATAAACGCTATAAATAAATATAAAGGCTTTTTAGATAATAGTACATATATAAATAAGAGGGTATATAAGGATAGGATTAGAATTAAGATCAATATTTTCAAAAACCCCTCCTCACCTCCAAGCAAAGTCAGGAGGAATCCATTCCTCCTCACCTACCTAGGAAATCTATTCCTCCTACCTCTCCTCGCCTCTCATTTCTATTCCTCCTCTCCTAACCTATCTACCAAGATTTTAATTCCTCCTAACCTCTCCCCGCCCCCCTTTCTTATTCTTTCTACCTCTCCCCGCTTAATTAAAGCATTCCTCCTACCTCTCTCCGCTTAGAGAATCTATTCCTCCTACCTCTCCTCGCCTCTTAGCATTTCTATTCCGGGAGAAGAGATTAATTCCGGGCCAAAAAGAATAAAAAGGGGGGCCCGGAACCTTAAGCAAACCTTCCGAATTCCGGCCGACCCTCCTCGCCTATTCCGCCTTAGAAGTGGATTCCTCCTACCTCTCCTCGCCTCTCATTTCTATTCCTCCTACCTCTCCTCGCCTATCATTTCCATTCCTCCTCTCCTAACCTACCTGCCAAGGTTTTGATTCCTTCTAACCTCTCCCCGCCCCCCTTTCCTATTCCTCCTGCCTCTCCCCGCCTAGCTAAAGCATTCCTCCTCTCCTAGCCTCTTAGCATTTCAGGCCGGGAGGGGCGGATGAAAACACTGATTAAGGTTAAGAAGAGCTTTAAGGGGGCTTATAAGGCATATAAGGCTTATAAGGATAAGCTAGCAGGGGTTCTAGGTGGCAAAAACAAGGGATATAAGGCTCTAGAGGCTAGGGAATAGCTTCATTTCTAGGATTCCAAGCTCGCTTTACTACTACGGGAATGATAACTACATTTATGTCCGGAATATCTAGTATATAACTTGCTTGGTTTTTTCAAACCGAAGGCCGAAGGAAGCAAGGGACGAGGTAGACGCAAATCAAAAGCTGGAGAGTAGAAGGCATTTCCATAAGGTCAGTAGCAAAGATTTGGGGGAATGCCGACACTTTCGTCATCGTAGCCATCCGTGTAGTCGAGGTCAAAGAGAACGTCAATGATCAAAAGCGGAAAAAGAGCGAAATAGTAAATATTCCAATTGCAATGATAGCGAATGCATTGCTCAAGAGAGTTGTGCGTGGAGTTGCGCATACGGAAGTGTTAAAGTCGGCGAAGACCCAAAAGCCAATGGTGGCAAGCTTGGCCATGAGGTTGTTTGACTTGGAGCTGAAGCCCTGTTGTGTTCACTTTGCAGTTCCTGTGCAAGTGTTGAAGATGCCGCCTTGTTACGAAAGATAGGCCCGGGGACACTTCAGGGGACATCCCGAGCTTTTCAGGGTGTTTTAGCGGCTGCAGGCCGAAAACTTTCGCGCTTTCAGGCTTCCAACTCCCTAAAACAGCCTGTAATTACAGGCTATGTGCGATATGCAACAAAAATTCCTTTCAATCCAATTTGATCACAACCAGTAGGTGAATATTGACACAGCTATTTCATCGGAAAGGGGGGGAATCACGTGACTAGAGAGTACTATGGCTGATCTGTAGCTCCTTGAGCTGTTCACAGTAGGGGAATAGAGCAATCTAATTCGGCATCTCTAACCCTAACAGAAAAACATCATGCGTGTGTGAAATGTAATTTAAAGATCGAAAAGTTGCCGTTTTCGGAAGTGCGTAGCGAAAGAAAGACATCATTGCCTATGATTGCAATAGCTTTCACTTTCCCCTTTTTTATCAAACGCTCAGCTATCAGTTGCATCGAAACGTACGACATATGACATGCTTTCGCCCAATAATTTTATACGGTGCTTCAACAAGGTGATACCAGCACCTTCTAACCACTCGTAAAGAAGATTATATATGATATGAGAATGAGAGGAGTCCAATGAAGGCCCGTATCATCGGATGCAGAGACGATCGCCAATATCCAGAGACTCGCAGGCCTCCTCACAATTTCATCTTCCATCCTTTGCACCCTACCTTTCCAAGGCTTCATCAACCAGGTCGAAGACCAACGCTATGCATTCATTTATAACTACCCCCCCGGGGTCATTCGCTCCCCTCCGGTATCGCTCCATACACTCATCTCGTCCAACAACCCAGAGACACAATTTCCTCTCAAAACAAGATTCGACGTTGCTCAAAAGCTCGCAAAAGGCATTGTTTTTTTTCACGCAGATAAATGGGTGCATAAAAGCGTGTGCAGCCAGTCTGTCGTCTTTTTTGCCAAACAGAATCGAAAGTCTAGATCTAATGCTGGACTCACCCTACCTCGTTGATTTCGAATACTCACGTCCGGAAAGGGGTCGTACGTATGTTAGCTACAACAAAACCACTGATGAAATGTCCTTGTGCTGTACCGGCATCCTGAGCGACCTCAGCAAACCTTCACCAAGCTACATGATATATACGCCCTCTGCGTGGTTTTGCTTGAGCTCGCAACCTGGACAACGGCGCAAGAACGTTTCGGGGCGGCAACTCAAGATATTGATTTGGATATCTCTGACGTAGGAAAGGAGGAGGTAAGGCAGAAATTTATCAATCTTGCGAAGAGAAGCATACCTTATTATATGGGCTCTTCATGTACATGGAGGCCGTGGTTGCATGTCTAGATGACACGTATAAGGGGCAAACTGCAGGAGCAAATTTCCCTCAGACTTTCCAGAGAGAGATTGTGGAAAGACTTTCTTCGGAGAATCTTTTGTAGCCACTCGCCAGCCATGGACCATGGTGATATTGAGATTTTGAGTGGCATGAGTCTTGACTAGGCCAAGCCTTGACCCTTGAGATCGATGAAATTGATCAATTCAATTGCTTACTCTCCAAGACAGAATGAGAAACTGACACCGGTAATTGAACGCATAAAGAACGTGAGATGTACGGAGTATCAAGAGCTGGACAGGTTACTCTAATTGTTGGGTAAGTCGTGAGGGCTGGGAGACTGGTAAGCCTCAAGGTGTTTTTGTTCGTGGTCGCAGAAGTGGATCTTCGGGTGTTCGGGAAATCAAAAGATCGAGATTCCGTAATATACCCGAGCGGTCACACGACGTCACCGGCTTATTCATTTTCATTCCTTCCATCAGTAGGTACTCAATCTTCAATGCGACCTAATCGCCAACTTTGCTACCTCGTTGTCATCAAGAAATCTGAGGATGAAGATGCATTTGCACCTTTCGATACCACCAAGCTACTGGCCTGAAAGCACACTTGAACAGCGCTGCAGCGCCTTGGGGAGGGGCAAACCGTGACGACCTCGCCGCCAACCACTTACAATCGCCCACAATATTGGTACGAAGCTTGTGGTATACGCCGAGTACTCCAGAAAGCACAAAAAAAACAAGAGCAACTGCTGTCATACCACCCTACGCCCATCTCAAAGAACACTCGAAAATCGAGTCCGCCAGGCCGAAGTCACCGCGTTAGTTTTGCTCCCTGACCTTCTATGCGGCATTTTCCGTGTTTATTAATAGTGTTGTAGTAATTTTTGATGCCGATAGCTTTGTGCATACCTTCGGACCTGCCTCCAAAGCACAGCTCTGCCGGTATCTCGTGTTTCTTCAGCGCACTTCATTCCCTCTTACATCTCGTAGGAGTTCTTTAACGCCTCTTAGATACTGAGTCTTTCTTAATTTCGGCATAGCTCTGGTAAAAAATCAAGTTGTCATCAGGTATGAGATGGCAGAGAGCTGATGGAGCAGATCTGAATTGTCAATGCTGCAGTATTTGTTAGTGGTGGTTTTCCTCCGCCGGGGGAGCGTCGATCGTCTTCTCTCCCGATAACCTCACGACGCACGTTGTCACCCAAGTCTACCAAGAATATTTAGGTCTATGAAGTAGGCTCTTCATACAGCAAGCTTCAGAGCCCTGTTTTACTCCTAGGTAGACAACTCAGCCCAAGTCAATACAATAGCCTAGCCACTTCCACATCACCATGCCGAAGTCCATCCTTCTGCGGGCTTGCCAGTTGAGCATTTGAAGTACAGTAAATGCATGAGACTTCCATGTTTGGTAAGTGCTAAACCAGACCCAGCTGGGCAGCAGGGACAAAGCCCAACAAGCCCTGCTGGAGGAGGCGAATTTACGCTAACTGTTACAGAGTGTGATCAGCTCAAATCGGACAGCGTGCTTAGGAAACGCCTAGAATAAGCAGATACTAGGCCATAAGATTTCCCCAAGAACGCTGCCCGCAACCTTCTAGATCCTACCACTAGAGGGGTAATTGGGGAGAGCGCTAGGCTTTAGGACTCCGAAGTTGTGTCTGCGGCTGGTGGCCGTTTCAAAGTTGACCGGCGCACTGCTGTAATGGATCTTTTGGAAGTCATTTTTGGCAGAGCAGTCTAACCGCTTCCTGGATAGCTGCCATTTGAAGCTAAGAGTGGTGCTAAATACCCGCTGCTCTAGCTTTCCTAGCAAACTTTCCGAGTTCTCAGCCTTCGGAGACCAGCATTCTAGACTCTGTCTCCCGTAGAGCTTCAGCGAGCTTTTAGCCCTGCCAAGGCAGACGTTCAAGTGTCCAAATCCGATGACCAAGGTTGATGGCCAGTAGCAACTTCATCATGGGTCTCTCATCTCTAAATACCGTTGTGTGCCCTTGCTGTCTTTCTATTGCGTTACTACATATCATGGATCACTACCTTCAATATCATTTATTACAGTGTTGCAGTGTTTGCTGTACTCTGATTACGTCAAGGCAGCAGTCACAGTTATCGTCGTCGTCGTCGTCGTCAAAGTATATCCTGTATACCCTCGGCATAACTATGCGCTGGCTTTGATCATGCAAACATTCATTGCCTCAATGGCGGTCCTAGTTGGTTGCGAGCGCTTCTGTGACAAGTGCGTCCAGCAGAGCTTTGATCTTCCGGTTTTCAAAATTATGATACGCGCAAAAGATCTTGTCTCCCATGGCAACGATGGAATAACGCAATGACTTATTAAGAGCGTGGGCGTAGGCGTGGAAAAAATGCAGGTGTTATTATTGTGCATTAGCTTAGGCTCTTGCGGATATGCAACCGAAGCAAGTGTATAGCGTATGAAACGCAACCTCATCACTTAACTTTTGAAATACAACTTCCACTTCGTCAAACCTATTAGCCACTTCTGTACTGTACATCTCTTCAGGGGTACATAGTAGCGCGTTGTTTCTCATACATTATTTCTGCTTAGCACGCCTGGCTAATTTTCTCGCGAGAATTTTGGGTCATTCGCTGAGAGAACGACCTGAAATGACTGGCACGGCAAGCATGTAGGGATAAGCGGGCCGATCTGTTGTTACTTGCATAAACGTGGCAATCGTAGGGAAGAGTTCTTTGCTGAACAGGTGGCTTTCTGCTCTATGCAACCTGGAGATCCCTCCGAAGGCTTGCTTTCTCTGTAACGAACCCGGCGGGCTGTACCGAGCGAACAGGTAGTACCATAGGACGCCACACAGCAGAATGAGGGCTGGGACGAAAATTTCATCATGTGATGAATTTCAGCGCAACGACATGGGCGTCCTTTCTGTTTCGAGGGGATTCGCTAATACCGCTGTGTGGTTCATGCCGCTTGTTATCCTTGATATCGCTTGAAGGAGCAGTCTGCGCAATTGCTCTGCCGTCAATAGAGAGCAAGGTAAAAACATCACCTCGCGTTCGGATTATCTATATGCCTTTCGCAATCTGCCACGACTACTTGTTAATATTCTGTATCGCCGGATACTGCCTGCGGACAAAGTCAAAGTGTGGCTTGAAGCCAAGCCACTATCGCCAAAACAGGACCCGTCGGGGGTCCCCAAAAGGGACCCGTAGAACTCGATAGTTTTCCGAGCGGATCAAATATACGACCATAACGGCGAGGCTCTAACCGATTATAGCGTCCGAGACTGCCCTGTGCTAAAGCTTTCCGCCTAGAGCTGAAGACTCAACGTCTTGGCAGTAGCTTCTATGCACAAACAAGGCATAAGGCGAGTTCTTGCTTACTTTGGTTACACACGACATAGGATACCGAAGATGATTTCTGCGTCGGGTTTGGCGTTACACCGTGGCTTAAATCTATTTCTAGTTTTGCCAGGCTTTATGTTATCAAGTATCTTCACCAAAGCCCTCTGACATGGATCATATGTGTATTTGGTGGCTGCTTGACATCGCCGGTGGAAGGCTGTTGGTCAACTCGTAAGTGTACAAGCACTTCTCATTCAAGCGCTAGGTTGTTGGGGAGTGTACTCAGATTCATATTCCTGCAAGCCAAAAGTCACTCTGCTGCCAATGTGTATCTCTTAATGCAATGTCGTCTAAAGTTACGCCCAGCCATCCGGTCTTCTGATTAGCGCATAGGTACCTAACCCATCCGCCACGTTGTTTTGAAAGTTTGAGCACATCAGTGGAACGACAACCTGCCAAGACAGCTAGCTAATCAGCCTTAAGGCTGCGGGTCCTCCAAAGCAGTAGATAACACAAGGCATATTCTCTGTTTGCTTCCTCGGAGAATCCATCACTCGAAAGTCTTGGAATCATGGACCCAACGATGTCACCACACGGATATTTCGTTTCCGCCCCGCATGGGAAGAGTCTTGAACTCCAAACCTGGAACGAAGCTCAAGATTGGGATGTATGAAAACCATCGTTGACTTATAAAATACTATCTTTCTAACAAAGTTAATAGCACGACTGGGCAACCGCTTTATCGCCGTCAATATCCTGGGAGCCAGCTGCACAGATACCGGAGATGCCCATTTGGCAATACACGGCAGCAGCACTATCCCAAAAGGATATTCCCCAAACATATTACCACAATAACTCCTCGCCATTATCACCACATTACGCACCCTCCTCCGCTTCGGCCTCATCATCCATTCCCAGTCCAAACACACACGCATTTCTCACACCTTCCTCGCACTGCCCTTCTCCTCCCGCCGCCTCAAACATACCAAAATTCCATGAGCCTCTCCCCATAATTCGGAAACGCTCAAGGCGTGACTCCAGCCAAGAAGAAGAAGACGCGCCCGAGGACGAAGATTCAGACAGCTTCCTGTGGGACGCATCACTTCCCTTGCCTCCTACGGTTTCGGATCCGAGATTGAGGGTGGTGTCGGGTGGTGGGAATTCGAACCCGAAGCGGCCGATGCATCGGAGAACGCAGAGTGCTGCTACGGTTTGCGATGACGTTTCAGTGAGGAATGCGAAGAGAGCCCATACGGTTGTGGAGAAGAATTATCGGGAGAGGTTGAATGATAAGATTGCGGATTTGGCAGTATATCTTTTTGAGACGAGTGAAGATGGTACGTTTTGAGTCACTTTTACGTCGTTCACTTAGCCCCTTCACATGTCCTCGCCCCACTTGGACTTCATTCTTCTTTTTAACTGATAGGCTTTCTATTTGTCCTTACAAGTTATTTTCCTTCGCAAAACTAACATGTTATTACCAGCACGTTCCAAGCCCTCCAAATCCCTCGTCATGACCCGCGCCAAAGAACGGCTCAAACAGCTAGAATCCAGAAACAAGAGTCTGGAAAGCGAAGTGGCGAAGTTAAGGCAGCAGATAGCTATCTTGGATCATATTGTGGCCGAGAAGGGGAGAGGTGATGCGTAGATGGGAAGTGGGACAAAAATAGGAGTTGGGATAGGAGTTTTATATGCATGGCTTGGGGTTTGATATCATAGCATTTGGTGAGTTTCTCAATCGATTCATTTGTGTCACATTAGTGTGCTTTGGCGTGTCCCTTGAATGTGAAATTGTACTGCGTTGATTAGTGGATGGCTACTCGGCACCTCGTCAGGGAAAAGTCATGTATGCGAACGACTAAGATTGGAAGTAATGGTGAGTATTTGTGCCTTACGTATATATGAATGCCCAAGCAGAACTAGGCTAGCAGTCTACCTCACTTCATGATGACAGATTTCCTTCTCTTTTCCTTCCCTGCATTGTAAAGCGGCCTGTCACGTGCCTCATGAATTTATTTTCCTGCGCAAGCTTCACATGAAATTTTGTCTTGTGCACTTCCCAATATCAATATTTCAAACCTACAGAAACCTTCCTGTCACTCCTGGAATACCTGGTCATACGGTGCTTTGAATTGAAGAACACCAAAAGCACGGATCACCGGTTGGCTATGGTGGTCCATTCGCGAAAGCTCACCTCGCTTAAACCCCAAGACTGTTAAGGGGCTTATTTTATTAGACAACCAACTTGCTACTGTTTGCATTGCAACTTTGGAAAAGAATTACTTTACGAAGGGTTTGCTATTAGACGTCATCGTCATCCTCAATTGATGAGTTCCTCGCTATTGGTAAGTTTTCTATCCGATCATTGCGCTTCAGTCCTATCGCGTTCATTGGTTAACAAAGGCATATCCATGATGAGCCATTTTTATCATTCGGACAATGGGGCGTCTAATATTATAAAGAGGACTCAAACCGCCTTGTTGTAAAGTGTCGAATGTAATGTTATTTTTCATAGGATTTTGGCGGACGAGTTTGATTGGCATGGCGGAAGTTGTGGTGAGGATAGTGGGTTGCTCCTTCCTCACAACCCAACACCGTGCTTCCTTCACAATAGCAATGGCCCACGGCATCATCCCTGTCAGTCTCTCCTTCCCTCGAAATCCTCCTCAACCTAGCTCCCCGCAATGTCAACAGTTTGCGCTTCTTCTCTCGCGATTCCATACTTCCCGGCATCAACATTCATTTCGACCTCCTTAACCACAACATATCATAACTCGCCTTGACGCATACTTTCTAGTTGACTAATTTGGCTCATTACCTCTAGATCAACTATCTCTTCTCGGTCTTGCTCGTCCTGATTGCCACTCTCATTTCCAGAATCTATACGTACTTGAAAGTGTCGGTACACTCGAGTACTATACCCAAGTACGCCGAATAACACAGTTGCTAGTAGTAATGAGCAGAGTGCTCATTAACTCCTACCGTATTAATTGGTTTAGAGCGCCACCCCCTCCCGTTTTTGACCTTATTGTGCCAGACCATAAAAGACAATTAAGGTTAATGGGAGAGTTTCTCCCGTGAACGAACTCTCTCCCGTTTTTAGGGCCTCTGTTATTTTGACCCTCATTCTCTCAGATACCCTCGCACAATGAGGTTAAAAACGGGAGAGGGGGGGCGCTCTAAACCAATTAATACGGTAGTCATAATAACGGGCATAGAGCTCACGATGGGGGCTATATGCTTGTTGTATTGATTGATGATTAGGAAGGAAGCTAGCTAGGTTCTACGGAGGCTTATAGCCTGAGTTAACATGGACCGTGCACTGCTAGCGCCTGCTAGTGCGGCCTACTCATCGCGTGAGTACCGACAGAAAGTAGTTCTCATCCTCTGGAACTCCCCCATCATCAAGCTCATCCCGGACTTGATTGGTTCCCACTACGAGCATTCCAGGACCTTTTTCTTCAGGTTCGGAAACATCATCTTGGAGGTTGCCGTGAGATCCTTCGGAGTTTCCACTGCTACCCACATACCCCGAATCTTCCTCAACCTCGCCAAGTTCGAGGGACTCTTTGGTACCATGCGCTTGATTGTAGGTCACAGCTGATGTGGGTGATTCTTTCGTTTCGACTTGCTTCAGGCCTTCGATCTGGGTAATCGAAATTTTCGGAGTCACCGCTTCCATATGTCGCTCTGGCGAGTTGCTACAGTCCACTTGCAGTTCTGATAGCATCTTGTTCAACTCTGTGGAGTGATTTTGGCCAGAGTATCCATGCATACCTGAATCGCTGGGCACTTCGCGGTGTCTAAAAGATTCAAGTTTGTCAGCACATTGTTGTGCTAGAGGACAGAGGACAGTACGTACTCTCCAATTAACTCCTTACTCTTCCAGTATGACGGATCTTTGTGTTTATTATTTTTCTCCTCGAAGACCTTTGGCCGTGCCGCTTCAACGTCTGCAAGTTTTTTTGTACTTTTGGGGTACTGCGCAGGAATGGTCTGCTCGTGGCTGTAAGCAACTCCAGGGTGAAGCCCGTGGCCATAGAATGGTGGAAGGAAAATGGGACCAGTACGACCGCTTTGCGCGAGGCTGTGTGGGAGAGTTCGACGTTTCTGTAGAGCATGATAAAGGGAAAAGGTGGTGGCAGTTTGCCTTTGAAAATCGAGCAAGTGTTGGTTTTGAATAGGTGAGCGCCCAAATTGCGACGCGCTATGGTAGTAGATCATGGTGTTGGGTACTCCTGAATTAAACGAATGTATGGAGCAAAATATCTGCTACTGAAGCAGTGAAGAGGTTGGTGTAAATAAATTTCTGGCAAGATGATGCTTATAACATTGACCACAATCTTGTGGACCTAATGTTATCATTAGTGCACTATAGTAAACGGGCACTTTTTAAGGTCGAAACTACACGGGCCCCGTTTTAGGGTATAGAATTAAAACTAAAATCAAAAAGGGCACACTAAACGGGTACACTAAACGGGCACCCGTTTCGTAGTTTTTAAACCGGGTGAGATAATAATATTTACAAAAATCTTGCATAAATCTAGTATAAATCTTATGCATGAAAGTTAAAGCCTCAGGATTTAAGTAATTGGCCGGAATTCGGTTCTAAAAAGTGAGAATAACCTCACTTTCTCTTGCACAACTCACCACCGGAGGTTTTCCAACCACTCAGAATGGTCGAATTTACTAGATTACAACATTTTAAGCCCAAATCTATCCTGATAAATCAGTATATAATTTTAGTGTAAACGGGCCCGTTTTCGACCCTCAAACTAAACTTCTTCCCGTTTTAGACCATTGATAAATAACGGGTTGAGAATTTCCGAAACGTCCTGATACAATGAGGCCCGAAATAATCCTACAACCCGTCACTACAGCGGGAAATTTTCTGCTGGAGAAATTGGTAGGCTCAAGATCGTCGAGGTAGCCGAGGGTGTGACCTGATGGAGCACAGACGAATAACCAAAAGTAAAAAATAACGAGAGTGTTTTAATTTTTGTGCTGTTTTTATGATACAAATATATTACCCATCCATAATCTTGGATGAACTACGTTGAACTCCCGAATGCTCCTCCTGTTCTGCATTTATGCTGCCCCTACTTTTATTTACATTCGCTGGTTCCGACTTTCGCGCTCAATGCTTCGCCTGCTTAAATGGATGTGGTCCCGTTGGTGTTTTGCCCCGGTAGGATATTTTAATATTTTGAAATATGATATTTTAATATTCAGAAAAGTGATATTTTGATATTTTGATATTTTGATATTTTGATATTTTGATATTYTGATATTYTGATATTYTGATATTYTGATATTYTGATATTYTGATATTTTGAT
>QYAP01000404.1:55225-68133 GCA_003988905.1 Hymenotorrendiella dingleyae
ACCCCCCCCCCCCCCCCTTTTTTTTTTAACCATCCTGAACCAGCCTGAGGCAGGCTGAACCTATTCTTTACGCAGGCTAAGGCAGGCAGATTAGAGTTTCCAGGAGGAATGAAGCGAGGAGGAATAAGATATGTTTCAGGATGGTTGAGGTAGGCGAATTAGAACTTCTAGGCAGAGAAAGGTAGGTTGATCGGAATTCCCAGGTAGGCTGGTAAATCCACTATCCCGTCCCTCCCCTCCTCGCCGCGAGGAGGGTTTGATAAAATCCTTAATAAAGAGGATATAAAAAGAAGTAAATTATATTATAATTGGAATATCAAAATATCAAAATATCAAAATATCCTATCGGGGCAAAACACCAACGGGACCATTTAAAATGATATAATGGAATGAAGAAATGTATGTACATGATGAGGATGGTTGATAGGGATGAGAGGATGAAATAAAGTTATATATATACAATAAAAATAGATATTAAAGAGTGTATGGATTAAATGTTGTAATGTAGAATGTAAAATCCCTCATAAGGGTGTCCAGGTAAGTGGATGAAGAAGCGAAAGTATGGGTATAAGAAAAAACGAAACGAAACGAAAAGAAAAGGAAACAAATCATCATCATCGGCCCCCCTCAGATGAGAAGTCTAGAAATACATGACCTTCTCATCCAAGCTATGCACATAGCTATTCAATAACAACCTTCTCTTCAACACACCGGTAAACTCCAAGCCTCTCTGCTCATTACTGATATTGTGAGCTTGGATAAGGACGAGGAGAACAAAGCCTTCGATGATCATGGTAGGTGTGTTGCAGAGTAGTTGGCCGGTGGTCGACCACTTCATGATGGAGGCGATGCCGAGGAGGAGGATGACGACGCCGACGGAGACGACGGTGGCGAAGCGGTGGCCGAGCATGTCACCCGTTGCGATGGAAATACGTGCTGCGAGGGAACGTTGAATGATGGGATCCTTGGCCACTGGGACGTTGAGAAGATCCAGGATTACACGGTCGCTTTGGGCGACGCGTTTGAATTGCTTGTTGACGTCTTCTTCCTCCCGGCAGTACAGGTTACGCAGGACGAAACCATCGATGAATCCGACCAGACCAGTAAAGGTGCCAATGATGAGGAACCAGTCGTCGCCGAATTGCAGCATAGGACCGACGGAGATCCAAGCGATAGCTACGATGAGAGAGAGACCCACGCCAACGCCGGAACCCATGATATCGGCGAAGATGTCGATATATTTTTCGATTTTGCCGCGGGTTCGTGGTGGGATCTCGAAGATGGGGTTGGGCTTACGGTCTTGTGTGAGTTCGCGGAGACGGACCTCGACTTCGGCGTCGATGCGGAGTGCGTACTCGAGGCATTTTTCAAGTTGGTCCTCTTGTTGTTGGTTGATATTTTGGAGGAAGACGGAGGTAAAGGTTAAGGCAACGGCGACGGCGGTGTTGATGTAGAGTTGCCAGACATCGCTGAAGTCGTAAAATGTTCCGATGGCGCCCCAGACGCCGACGCCGCCCCAATATATTGCATAGGCATAAAGGGAACCGAGGCCTTTGGCCATGACATGGCAGGTTTGTTGCCAGACATATTGGAAGCGGGTTTGTTGGCGGCCACCGACGAGATATAAACTCTCTTTGATCTCTTCATCGACGGATCGACCGTTTAATGTGAGTTGTTTTGGCTCCTCCTTGTGTGTTTCCATCCACTGGCAATCAGGGATTTGTCGAATGATTCTCTCGCAAGTCAGATTTCGAGATTGCACTTCGGCAAGGGTGGTGAGGAGAGCGCGAGCTCCGTTTTGTTGTTGGCGGATAAGAAGGATGTCGGTGATGTAGACTTGAATGGAAGAGACATTTTGCATGATGATCTGCCATTCGTCTGTTGTGCCATAAACAATTCCCATAATAACCCAGAGCCCGATAAGCGCCATGAAGGAGAAGAAGACGGATGAAGATCCAGAGGCTCGGGTAACTCTGTCGAAGAGATTTGACTTCTTCTCAGAGGATGTTTCTTCCGACGTTGATAGAGTGGACATCGATTTAACGGACCCTGCCTCAGATATGGTTTTGATGGAAGATGCATCGGAAATTTTGACATTAGTGCTTTTCTCCTCATAAGGTGGCGAAGGACCTCGACCGGCGATGGTGCTTTCAGGAGTTGTCGGCCGTACTCTTTGTGTTGCTGCAGCCGCATAAATGGGAACCACCGGGGGAAACACAGATAGCTTGATTCTTTGCCATCTTGTCGCCATTTTGATTTGCAGATTAGGACCACTTGTCCTGTGTCTAAGGAGAAAAAGGACAAAAATAGACTACGTTGATTTGCTCGAATGATTGTATATTGCCCGAGCCAAAAAGGAAAGGACACCCCAAGCCCAGACGTCGAGAGGCAGAATAGACGAGGTGATTGTGATGTGAAAGGGTGCAAAGTTAGAATCAAACCGATGTTTAAGTCGCCTGGTAGATCTGATTAGATCTGAAGGGGGCCAGTTCCTGATATGCTTTCCGAGTAGGGCTGTCTGTCGCAGACTCGTCATGACGAGCCATCCATGTTGCGCTCGCAATTGCCTTTGGGAAACATCTGCCGCGGACGATGGGAAGAAGTTGAGATGAGAACAAAATCACGTTGAAGCAGACGACCAAAGATGTTGCCAAGAGATATCCGCATTGCCACAGCCTGCTATACATAGAAGGGTCCCAAGGTGGATAAAACAAGGTCGCGACCGTAGTACGTGGAGGGAAGCTAAACTTGATACCACACGTGTAAATCAGACCAACTTTAAACGAAAGAGCCGCGTAAAGCAGAAAGGGGAAGGCCTTGAGCCTCATCATCGGTGCCGATATTGCCGATGGTGAGGATATCTCGGATCGACATTCCATCGCAAAAACAAAAAACGACAATACTTGCCCTTGTAGTATGGCCTTACGGCGCCAATACGCCGCACGCCCATCTTCGTAGCTACTAGGAAATCGAAAACGTGCTGCGACTGTGATTGTAGACAATCGGCACCAAGGCTATATCATAGCAAGGGGAGAATCTCCGTCAAGACGGTAGATTAGGATGTGGTAACCCTTAAACCACAACCTGGGATGTAGTTATGGCATGTGGAGATTCTTAAGGTGTATCATAGTCGTAGTTCTTTTCTGGCAAACGTCTAGGTTCCTGGCCGGAGAATGCCCGCTGGCGCAGCCCTATGCAGCCCATAACTTAAATTTCACAACCTAAATCCGCCATCATCTTCGGTGATTGTCAAATTAGCCGAACTCGACTCAATTGAAGTAGAGACTTACAACGCGATGCGATGAGCCGACGTTGAATGAAGCATAACCAGGATTGCCATAGTTTCAATTCTTGCGGGCAGACCCGAGCCCCTTTCAAAACATGCGGGGCGTAGCGAACTCTTGGCGATTCAAGCCTTTTCTTGGCTGGACATTGCTGTAAACACCAACAGTCAAGAAGAAGCAATTCCCCAGTGACCATATGTTCATGTGCGACCATGTGTTCATGTGCCAGATATGGCCTTCCTTCCCAATATGAAATATGGGGACATCTTTCCACAGCAACGAACCGTCACTTGAAGGCAGGTCAGCACACAGCTAGTGTCCTTACCCAAATGGTTACTGGCCATTTCAAATATGCAAACATCGTGGCGTTGGGGAGAATGAACATCAAGAAACACAGCAGGATATTCATACAAATAAAAAGTAAACAAAACTCTGAATGGAGTACGGTACCAGTAACCAGGAAACTCGTGCCTTGGCTAGCCACTAGCAGCCACTGAGAACAACGCTTCTTTTACAGAGCCAATAATCAGCGCTCAGCTTTGCAGTAACGGAGCATTCTTTCGCTTGGACCATGTTGAGCGAACCGAAGGTCTCACCACAAACTAGCCTCTCTGACTTCCCTGAAACATGAGGCTCTCTCATGAACATGTTTGAGCACAACACCATGGCACTGCAAACAAAATGGTACGGATGGCCGATTCCTGGCGAATACCGTCATCAGGGTTCTTGGTCCCATACAGCCATTGCGTTGAATGTTTTCTTGGCGATTACCTAGTGATCGAGTCAGGGCTATCTCTTGCCACCCCAGAAGTGTGAGGCGGGCTCTGGAAGCTACTTGTAGGATACGTACCTTTCACGCTCAAAATTTATCCCAAATATCGAGTTTCGCAAGGCACTTTGATATCGCAAAACGTTGACAACTCGATATCAATCAAAACCATTTCGTCCACTTGATCACATTGCCTAATTATACCCACTTTGTATTATGGCCCAACCTCATCGATCGGAACCGGCTCTTCCGGCATCTGGTCCAACAATGCCAAACAACTCTCCTCAGCTAAACATTGATCAGTCACCCCGAACTACCTCATCCTCATCTGCGCCAACACATCATGAAATTGATACAGATACCATCACTACTATACCGTCTGATCCCTTCGACCTTCGCGCTGCGAAACGCCCTTCTGTGGAAATCACAAAAAAGTCCATTCAGGCTTCTTATCCTAACGGGAAAACAAAGAGGCTCAAGAAATATTATAACAGACAAAATGCTCTGATCGACGCCTATCTGGGAAGCAATGACGAAGAGCAGGCTGAGCTTGATGACTTGGCCTTGAATGGAGGGAAAGTAAAGATCGCGATTCGAATGAGTTTTGCTGTGAACTTTTTTCTTTTCATCATTCAGATGTACGCCGCCATAAGTACAGGAAGTTTGTCGCTGTTCGGAACAGCAGCGGATGCTTTTGTAAGTCATTATTCCCGCTTCCGGAGATGGGCTGAAATAGGTTGTTGAGGATCCTTGTCTGATCTTGGGTTCTCCCAACGCTCGAGCACTGTCGCAACATCAGTCCAAGTCTACACGAGCTAACGTACGTACCTCTAGATGGATCTTGTATCTTCAACTGTCATGCTCATTACTTCTCGGTTGGCGGCGAAACCCAATGTCCAGAAGTTTCCAGTTGTAGGTTTTAGCCTTCGGGGTTCATCCTCACTCCGCAATAACTTGATAAGATCTGGCTGACACACAGATATAGGGACGAAAGCGTGTAGAGACCGTTGGAATCATTCTATTTTGTGCATTGATGACTACCGTGGCCGTGGAGCTTGTTGTAGGTGCCATTCAGTCCGGAATCAAATCGCGGCTTGTTTATTGACTCAGATCAGATCGAATCAGCGCGAGCTTTAGGCAAGGGCCACGGTGATGATGGCGGATTACAAGTGATTCCATTGGTTTTCGTTGGAGTTGCCAGTAAGTTGATACGGACTCCACCCTATCCATTGTTTATACCCCACCCCTTCTCTCCCATTTTCTGGACCTCTCTCACTTGGACCTCCATTCTCTCAAATACTCTGGCACGTTGAGTTTTGATACGGGAGAGAAGGGGTGGGCTTGTAGGCGAGCTACTACGAAATATTAGCCTCGCATTTCCAGACGCACATCGCGGAGACATACCTGCTCCTGAGGATACTGCCTGAGCCAACCTCTGTCGTAAACTGAAGACCATAAGCTGATAATAAGACTGTAGTATTTTCGAAGGGTTGTATGTTTGTCTACTGCTTCCTTCTCCGGCGATATCCTACAGCCCGCATCTTCATGCTCGATCACAGAAATGACATAATTGTCAATTCATTTGGTCTTGTCACGTCTATAGTAGGAACTAAGTTCCAAAAAGTTTGGTTTTTGGATCCCACAGGAGCTATCTGCATCGCAGGCTTGATTCTCTTCAGTTGGGCCAGCACAGCTTTCGAGCACATGTGGTATTTGGTTGGGAAGACCGCGCCGCAAGACTTCTTGAACAAACTAGTGTATGTCGCCATGACGCACGATACCAGAGTTTTGAAAATCGATACTGTAGGTGCAACAATGTTGGTGCTGAACAGCAGGTTGGCTAATGTGTAGTGCTAGGCGCGTGCATATCATGCCGGTGATAAATATTACGTTGAGGCCGATATCGTCATGGGGCAGGATGAACGGCTCAAGACCACACATGATGTTGCCGAGGGGTTGCAACGAAAGCTAGAAGGTACCCTCCTAAGGCCAACCATTAAATATCTTCCAAAAAAAAAAAGACTGATGACAGCAATAGGTCTAGCAGACGTTGAGCGCGCATTCGTGCACGTCGACTACGACGGCACCCATGACGTTGACACAGAACATAAACCAATATACGACAAAAATACCGAGTCCAAGGAGCCTTTGATTCAAAGAGTGAAGTCCAAGATAGGTTTAAAGAGTAAAGTGACCGAGAGAGAGGTTACAGGGGAAGTCTGAAATTAGGATGAAGTAAGGATGAAGATCGAGCTCAAAAGTGACGCGACGGAAAGAGGTTGCGCATGATGTCCAAAGTAAAAAGCAAAAACGCGTCTTATAAAATGGACGAGCACAAAACAGAAACGAGACATATCGATAATCGTTATGGTTAGATGTCGCGGCTGGCGGGCGGAGTTGGCGTTTGAGAGGTTGGCAGGAAAGGGAGAACCCGGCGTGTGTGGTACTGTACGTTGGCGATCGAATCAGGATCGGAGGAAAAAGTGCTGTTGTCTAGAAGTTATGCGCATCAAGGAAATGCGATGACTACAGTCGATGCATGGTTGCAGAATTGATGGAAAAAGTGTTGTCCTGTACCAGTAGATGGACAGATAAAAAACAAAGGTTCCAAGGTTGACAAAGTGTTTCAAATTGTGATTATGTCATCCACTAGGTTCACTCCTTCCCGAATTTCCAGGACGCCCTAAGCAGCATACGGTGAATACATGACTTCAAATGTGTGAAGTTGTATTGCAATAAATCTTCAGGCTTCGAGTTGTTTGAATAGAACATAGCCTTGGGTTTATTTTCTCATGGCTATCATGGAAGAATATGCCTAAACTTTCAGTCTGACTAGCGGCTTTATATCTTCACTGCACGATGATTTTTAGAGACGGTGTAATTATGTATCATAAGCTTCCCTCGGCAGACCATCTGTCGAGGGATGTCTTCTTTGGGTATCATATACAAGTGCCCCCTAGCAACCGCTTTATCGCAAAAGCTCACGTCCAGCTGCATTTCTAGCATGCCGGCTTCCCTATCCTTAGCCCTATCCTTATTTCCTTGGATATGTGCACCATCGACATAGGAATGAAGCAAACGCCTTTGAAAGAATGCATACCGAATTATCATGCGCAGAACCTTTTCCCATCGAATTTCGTAGCGAATCAGTTGTCAGAATCGTCATCGGTAGTATCCAGATCAATTACTTCCGGTTGTTGTTTAGATTTGCCCGTATTATTTTTGTGAGACTTCGCCGGCCTCTCTTCGTCAGTATCGCTGTTTTGGACCTTGGGTCTCTTTGACTTCCTTGGCGAAGAGAAAACGGACCCATCACTCTCTTCTTCGTAGCTATGCCTCTTCTTTTCACGACCTTGGCCATTGGCAATTTTCTTGGTTGATGATCTCGACGCATTCGATTGCGCATTATTGGCCCTGGATTTCCGTTCGTGATAATCTCGAATAAGGTCCTGCGAGATATTTGAGGGTCGCTCCCAGTCATCGGCGTAGTCCCCTACCCATTTAATCTTGTAGAAACGCATCATTTTTCCTGCTTGTCTAGGGTCGGGTCGGATTTGATCTTCTAATATCTCCTCCACTTCCCACTGGGTGTCGTCTTCGTTGTCGTTGTCGTCGTCTTCGGAAGAAACTTCTTCTTGCTCTTCTTCTTGCTCATCCGCTGAGTCTTCAATCGTTTTCATCAGACCTAACTCGTTGGTCTCATTTTCGGAATAATGATCAGTCCCGGCGTCAGGCATCAGAGCCTTTTTGGCAGGCGTTGAGGATTGCATTTTACTGGCGGGTCTATTATGTGCGACCTTTGATGAAAAGTGGTTTCCAAACTGAGAAGTGCGGAGTGAAGACCATTTCTCTGCAATAGTAGGAAGCTTTCTTGGCTTATCATCTGATGAAGAGGCCGCTTTGCGTTGTAGGTCTTCGAACACAAGAAGCCCTTCTCGACTACTCGTAGCGGCTGTAGGATTGCGACCGGAGAACAGCGGACTGTCTTCTTTACTGGATCTGCGAGAAACATGACGCGCATTCGTTGAGGAGGGTCGTGAAGCAGACTGAGATGCGGATCCCGAATTTCCTGTTTTAGGGCGTGAAGTTGCAGTGTTGAGCTGCTGCGCAATAGCTGCATCGTCGTCGTCATCTTCAGTATTGTCCAACGGAAGATAGTCCTTGAAGTTGGGTGTCTTAACTGGCGTGGTTAGAGATGGGCCCCTATGCTTATGTGCAGTAGTTGGAGAAGCGAAAAGTGGTTGCTCTCGTTCAGGTGTTCTCTTCCTCTTCCGTGCAGGTCCAGTAACTGGCGGGCTTTTTGTAGCTGATGATCTTTTACAGCTTGAAAGCATCTTCGACTCTTTGGCAATTTTTCTTTCTGCCGGCCCTTTGGGTTTGCTCGAAACTTTAGCTGGAGGTTGGTCATCTGACATATCTCCTATGCTCTTCTTTCGCAGCAGATCCTTGAGATATGCTTTCTGCTCCTTCTCACGCTGAAGGCTCATCTCCATTCCATAGTTTTCGTCTGGAAATTAGGAATTCTTAGTTAGCCTAGGGGCAGATCAGGTGCGATGAAAACAAAGAGGAAAGCCATGAAAGCTTAAAAGCAGGAGCAAATCGCTCTAGACTTGTAAAAATGGCTTCGAAGAATATTAGAGGCTTGAAGAAATCCAATACTCACGAGTCCGCGGGGAGACCCAATCCAATATGTTCTCCGGCTTCACGCTCACACGGAGGCCAGGTTGCTTTGGATGTGACACGACATATACCCAATGGCCAGATTCTGGCGGTCCTATCACCATTTCAAACTCAATGATTCCATCCTTATCATGCTGAGGCATGATCGAGATTGGGACTGATTCTGGTCCAGAATTGGGTACGTAGACGGGGCGCTGGGCGACCACGAAATCGAAGTAGGTCTTGCGGCTCGCGCTGGCGCTGGCGCCGTGACGGCGATCTGTAGCATTATTTAGCGCCATCGCCATTCTTACTGATACTGGATACTGTGTAAATGCGGCTGAGAGACGACCAGGCGAGCCGCCAGGGCAAAAAGAGAGTGTTGTGCCTGGGACGCAGCCCCTCCAGTTTTTTTTGAGGGTTGGTTGCAAACGCGTACTGGACGTGAACTCACCTCGGCGCTGATACGTCGCTCGTCGTCCCGTTTCGCCAGGGAGCAGGGTTTGGCCGGGAGATCACGTGTCGAATTTCCCGAGCGATTCACCTTCCGATCTCCGAAGGTGAGAAAGGTGGATACCTAGCGAGTCGAAATTTGAGAAATCGAGTGTCAGATGTTACTACTTTTGAGAGGCGTAAGGAAAGGTGGGCTCTTTGCGCAAAGAGCGGTGCTTCGTTCCAAGTCTGGCTGGGTTGGGGGTTGACGTACGAAGTAGGCGTGTAATGGAAGTCGTGGAGGGAGAGAAAGTTGGCAAGTAAAAGAGTGCGAGTAGAATACAAGTCAGAAGCGAAGCTAGTGGCTTACCTGTTGGAGAAAAAGGAAAAAGGGAAAAAGGAAAAAGGAAGTGCTGCCATTTGGAAGTCCCTCTTCAAGTATGTGAAATAGATGCATATGGTACTCACTGCGCCGGCGGCCAGAGCTACATTGAGTTTCAAGTTTCAATTCTGATCTCCTTAAGGTGAGGCTGAAAATACATGCATTTCTTAGGGTTAGGGAGGATGCATCAAGTTGAAGGGCTTCATATTATTTCTCTTGTATTTTTTAAGCGCGAAGAGAAACTCAACTATGTGAAATGCAAACGAGTCCCGTCAACTCGGAACAGTAGCTTGTGAGATTCGCGACGGTGATTGGCCACGCCGTCGGACGGGCTGACGGGGCTCTCGCTAAAGCTGCGGCAAGGCCCACCTTCAAGCTAGTACAATCAAGCTTTCAAGCTCCTTCTCATCAACTTCACATCGTCAACACCAGAACCAGAACTCCACAAGCCACACACGCCGGACAACACAACACCAACATGTTGTACGCAGCGGCCCCGACTCTGCGAACAGCGGCAATAGGCTGCCGCTTACAATCTTCCGTCCTCACTCCCAACTCCTACCACACAGCATCTCCCGTTCCAAATCGAGCTCAAGATGCTCCCTCCACCAAGAATTCAAGACGAGCTCCTATTGCGAAACGCCACATCTCTTTCAAGAGACCCAGCATAACGCCTCTTACCATCAGAAATGCCTCGTCCATCAGTACATCCCCATCACCCGAACAACCTTCGGCCAGCGCACAGTCTCCCACACAGCACCTAGACTGGAATAGTTTTTTCAAACTCCGGAAAACGCGACGATGGTATCAACTCGGATCCTCTATCGGCATGAGCTTGAACGGATTTGTTATTGGCGCTGAAGTTCTCACGCGATCAGATATGGACGCCTTGGTTGGACAGATTCCTCTGGATCCAATGATTACTTTGGGTTTGATTACAATGGCGTGCGCAGGTGCTGGATGGTTAGCTGGACCTACCCTAGGAACCGCAATGTTCAATTGGCGGAATAAGAAGTTTAAGACACAGATGACTGCCAAGGAGAAGGAGTTTTATAAGAGGATCAAGCAGTATAGGGTTGATCCTAGTGCGAGCTCTATGGCAAATCCAGTTCCTGGTAAGCCCACCATTTCCAACCAGAACCTTAAGAGGAACTTGTGCTAATATGACCGCAGATTACTATGGAGAGAAGATTTCCAGCGTATCAGGTTACCGACAATGGTTGAAGGACCAGCGAGCGTTCAACAGAAAACGCAAGGCATATGTATAATGGCTGGGTGAACATGTAATTGATATTGGGCTACTGGGAGCAGCATAATTGTTGTACTTGACTTAACAGCTAATTTCCTATGTCGTGGAATGGGACGGGAAACAACGGAATGGGGCTCATGGTATTATGACATGCTCCGATATTATGGCGTTTTGTGCATCTCCATCTTGTATTAGTGCTGGTACAAACCGCATACAACGAATGCCAAATCCCACTTTCTACCTTCAGCCCTCGCTCCTCAGTATTCGGGCCAAGAGCTATCCACTTGTTCTTTCCAACCTTTCAATCCGTCCTTGATATCTCTAATTTCTCGAGTTCCATTATTGTCAAGACCGCTTTCCTTCAGTTTCCGTGCCACAACCTGGCTATCGTTTCCAAGTCTGCAAAGTACATAAATGGGAGCATCAGATGCAAGGGTATCCGGTATCCAAGTGGGCTGCTCGCCATCCTGAGCAAGAGGTCGGCCACCTTGAAATGACGAGAATGGAATGTTGATCGACCCCTCCAAACTGCAGATTTCAAACTGCACCTTCTCCCTTACATCCAGCAACAAATGCCGTCCCTCCCCCTTTCTCAACTCCTCATAGTCTCTCGCCTCAATTCTTTCCTCTGGTCCTAGAATACTCACAGGTGCCTCAAGACCACAAAAAACAGCGTAATCCATCTCCGGCAACCTCTCCAATGTCAACTCCGCACTCTCAGAACAAGCTACACACCCCGGCTTCCTTGCCCTCATTTTCAGATTCCGAAACGTGCTCCCCTTCCCACCGGCGGAAAATAACAACATCGAATTCGGCACGCCCTCGGAGTCTCCTTTTAAGCGTCCTTCAATGATTAACTTGGTGGCTTCTAAGGCTTGGAGCACGCCCATGACGCCCACGACGGGACCGAGGATCCCGCCGTCGCTGCAGCTTGTAACGGTGGAGGAGGGGGGTGGTTTGGGGAAGAGACAGCGGTAGCAGGGACCACCGTTGGAGTTGCCGGCGGGGAGAGGGGGTGAGTTGAGGATTGTGAGTTGGCCG
This sequence comes from Hymenotorrendiella dingleyae, assembly GCA_003988905.1. NCBI lineage: Eukaryota > Fungi > Ascomycota > Leotiomycetes > Helotiales > Helotiaceae > Hymenotorrendiella > Hymenotorrendiella dingleyae. The sequence goes on from QYAP01000404.1 coordinate 67,042, forward strand.
TCGGTGCGTAGGGCCGAGGCGGATACGAGGGGCTTTTGGAGGAGGATGCAGGTGTCGCTGATGAGGTAGCGGGAGGTGGGGTGGTCGGTGCAGTCGAGGACTAAATCATATTGTAATACAATGGAGGCGGCATTTTGAGGAGTCAGATGGGTTGGATAAGTGTTGTAGGTTATATTTGGATTTAGACTGTGAGAGAGGGGTGTTAAATTTTGCTAGCGAGTGTTTTGATAGGGGGAAAGGAGGGGGAAGTACGATTTTAAATATTCCACCACACTATCTACTTTTTTCATCCCAACCGTGTCCGTACTATGTAATATCTGACGATGTAGATTCGACGTCTCGACCACATCTCCATCGACGAGGCCGATTGTTCCTACGCCTGCTCCAGCAAGGTAGGCTGAGGAGGGGCAGCCGAGGCCGCCCGCGCCAATTATGAGGACAGAGGCGGATTTGAGGCGTTGTTGACCTGAGTTTTGAGTTACTTTGGATTTCTAAAATGGGGCAGAGGGAGGCGGGTACCTTGAATTCCAATTTTGGGAACTATCATTTGACGGCCGTAGCGCTTGTATTCTTCTGGTGATAGAGGCCATTTTGGGGAGGGAGTCACGGGGTCACTGTTGTTGGATGCGGGTGTTGCCTCATCATTTGCAACACTGACTTCATTTTCCTCGATTCTGGCGAGTTGGGCTTTAAGTTGTCGTAATTGCTCTTCTGTTGCGGCGATTTGCTGTTTTAAGGATGAGGCGCTGGAGTTTGCAATATCCATGGTGGCGGGGTTGGCGGGGTCATGCAAGATTGTGAAAATCCTGACTTGGCTATTTCGAAGAGCTTAGGAGGTGTGGCTGATGAATGATGTGTAAATTTTCTCTTCAAGTCGTAAAGAGAAACGAGTGGGAAAGTCATTTACAGCTCAGGTGAATACCAGGTTGTCTCTTGGGGCTTGAAAGAATGATAGTTGAGTTCAATTCAGACCAGGGTCTCTAGCAGTAGCTCGGAGAAAAAGCAGGTAATGCAGTGTTCAGGTGGGAATGACTTATATTTTGAAGTGTAGCCTACGAGGCTCTTAAATAGACTCTGAGAGAGGCCCGTGCA